>VWYI01034723.1:0-137301 GCA_013399455.1 Anthoscopus minutus | reverse complement strand
TGCAATACTCTCTGTTCACTTCAGCCGGCCTTTAAAGCAGCACCTGGGACGCAGCGGCGCTCCCCGTTCCTCTCCGTTGTCCGCCCAGACTCTTCACACCGGCCATCCCGAGCGGCGAGACTGCGGCGGGGACCGGCCGTGCCCTGCCCTGGCGCCAAACCGGCTTCCCCGGGGCCGGGAGGGCTCAGACCGGGGACAGGGAACTCCCCGGCCACCCCTGGCACAGCTCCGCCCGTCGCGACCCCNTCACTCCCTGCCTTCCCATTGGCTAGCTATATTAAGAAAGTCGCGAGCGCCTTTAAATAGCGGCGCCGGGCCGCAGCTTGCGGCAGTGGCTGCGCTGGTCCGGTCCTGTGCTGGTGTCTGCAGTGAGGGCGAGAACCGGCGGCACCGCTTCCATCGCAGGGCTCCAGGGCCGGCGGCGCTGCCTTGCGGCCGTAGAGCTCTCCCGAGACAGGGTACGAAGGCGCGGTGCCGGTGCGCAGAGAGAGTAGGGCGCGCCCGCCTGGCTGCGCGGGCCGTCTCGCCACGGTGCCCTGTGAGAAGCGAGAGGGAGCGGGAGGCGGCGGCCGCGGGGAGGAGGGCGCTGCCATCGTCCTGCTGCACGGCAAGGCCAGCTTGGCGAGCCTGGCCATGGCCGCCATCCGCAAGAAGCTGGTGGTGGTAGGGGACGGTGCCTGTGGCAAGACTTGTCTCCTCATCGTCTTCAGCAAGGACGAGTTCCCCGAGGTCTACGTGCCCACCGTCTTCGAGAACTACGTGGCAGACATCGAGGTGGACGGCAAGCAGGTGGAGCTGGCCCTATGGGACACGGCTGGCCAGGAGGACTATGATCGCCTGCGTCCCCTTTCCTACCCAGACACCGATGTCATCCTCATGTGCTTCTCTGTGGACAGCCCGGACTCGCTGGAGAACATCCCGGAGAAGTGGGTGCCCGAAGTCAAGCACTTCTGCCCCAACGTCCCCATCATCCTGGTGGCCAACAAGAAGGACCTGCGGAACGACGAGCACGTGCGGAACGAGCTGGCCCGCATGAAGCAGGAGCCGGTGCGCACCGAGGACGGCCGGGCCATGGCCATTCGCATCCAGGCCTACGACTACCTGGAGTGCTCGGCCAAGACCAAGGAGGGTGTCCGGGAGGTCTTCGAGACTGCCACCCGGGCCGCCCTGCAGAAGCGATACGGCACCCAGAACGGCTGCATCAACTGCTGCAAAGTCCTATAGGGCGTGTCGGCAGCGCGGCGCTGGGCACAGCGCCTGGGTCACCTGTTGGCAGGCGGAGAGGAGCTGGGTTGTACACGCACACGGCATCTGCCTGTCCCCTCCGCTAGGGACTGGCCGTGGATGGGGTGGGGGCTGAGGGAGAGGGAGCACGCTCCTTGAGCCTTGGCTGAAAAGGGTTGTGCTTGCTCAGCCGTGGGGACAGAGGGAGGGGGGGGATTGCATGCCCTGAGTCTTGGGAATAAAGTGGGGAGAAGCCTTCTCCTACCACCGGCCCCTGCGAGTTAGTCGCGGACTCAAAAACAAAAAGCTGCTGGGACTGGACTGAGCAAACGTTGCACCCGGTTCTGCCTCTTTGCTGCTGCTCCCTGCTCCCAAGGCAGCCTCCTCTCTTTTGCAAGAGTAGGGCGGTGGAGCTGAGATGCTCCAAGGGACTTCTGCCTCCTGCCTGCATGTGCCTCCACCCAGGCGAGCTGGGGTAAGAGGCTGCGCCTCTCCCAGGCTGCCTGCAGCATCCTTGCTTCTCCCTCACATGTTTCAGCCTGAGCCTGACCTGCTGTGGAAGTTAGTGCCCTGAAGATGGAGATGGGGAGGAGAAGGGAGGGTCATCCCAAGCGAAGCCTGTATATATGTTACCTTTTCTGTCTTGTGCAACTGGGGTAGTGCAGGGGGTGCTTATTTAAAGTGAGGTGGGGAGGGGTGCGCAGGTGGGACTTGTGTTGTGCAAAGAAATTTGCCTTGGGTGACTGATGTGTGCTGATAACAGGAGCCTTGAACTGACTCCAGCTGCAGAAGTCACCAGGTCAGAAAGTGATGCTGAACTGCCCTGCTTGCTGGATATCTGCCTCCTGACAGATGAGGCAGGATGAGCAAGGGGATGGTATTGCCATAGTATGATCTTGGTGCGTGCTCCTTACTCTTAATTTTGTCTCCTGCAAGTGTGTTGATTTGGGTTTATTTAAAAATTTATTTTCAAAATAAGTTACTTTGCACAACTTGGTGGAGTTTTTTTATGTTTAAATTAAACACTCAATGCACTCATCATCTGCATACAACACTGTAGCATTGGAAACATTCTTACTCAGTAACCTCATCTGGGTCTTGTTTAAAACTGATTTCAACACAAGACAAAATAAAACCACTGTATATTTTTGCCTTGGTAAAAAAATAATGGGTGAAAGCACTGTTATTTATGCAGTGAGTACATCAGACTTTAGTACTAAAGGGCAGTTTAAAGAATCAAGGTTTATTTAAAACTTATTTTCACAAGGTGGCCAACCTGGGTGAAAATAATTTTCTGTTTCTCTGTTTCAGAGAACAAATGTATCCATTTATGTTTGTTTACTTTCCTCCCTCTTCCCTCAACAGTGGTACTGAGACTGTTTTTAATAAACTGACATGGCAAAAACTGAGATGTATATGATGTTTACATAAAACTATAGTGTATGCAGTTTTTTTATGTAAAGTATTAAAAGATTCTATGCTGACACTTGCGAGACCAGTGTTGTGATTCATGGAGACTGTCCTCAGGTTGCAGCAGTACACCTGGATGGTGTTGAACTAGACCAGAGTTTGCCCTTTGCCAGCACATGCTTTTATTTGGCTTTTTTCCACTGGGAAATACCTGTCTGGCAACTTCTAGAGTTTGGTGGTTTTATTTCCCTTTGAGAGAGCTGCTTCCTTAGTTTTTCTGTGCATGGCATGTGGAAGTGTTCTCAGAAGTCAAGGTGGTGACTAATCCATCCTTGTTGCTGTTGAGCAGGGGAAGCCTCTGTGGCCTGTGCCTGGGTTCCCAATGAGCTGGTGTAGCAGCAAAACAGGCACAAAACCGAAAAGTAGCACAGGCTGAAAGGGTTATTTTTCAAGGAAGTATTTACATAAAAGCATTTTTTATTAGTGATCTCCCCTTTGCTTGAAGTGCATGGTTCTGCTTGCTGCAGCAGGGCATGGGGGCAAACACTGCTCTCTGTTGAGGCAGAGGTCTCCGAAGCTGCCTAGATGGATTTCCAAATTGCTGGCCTCATTAATTCCCATGGCAATGTAAGAAGTCTGGGCCTCCCCGTGTGAGGGATCTCCAGCAGGGTATTGTGCCCGTCTCTTCCCTCTTCAAGGCCCTGTGCTGCTGCCTGTGGCGGTGGCTCCTGGCTGGAAGAGGTGCCCTCATGCAAAATGTGGTTGTTGCTGAACAATAAAGCCCATGCCCAAAGTGCTGATGTCCCCTATTTTATTTTTTTTTTCCTGGAAGAACTTCCTCAGATACTTTCAAGGGAAATCTCAGGACAGGTTTCTATTTTCATAAGCCTTCTGCATTCCTTTTGCAGAGATGTGAGAAGAGAGTCAAGCTTTTTCTAGATTTGACCTATGAATATCTGCTAGGGTACAGATAGTTCAGAAATGTTAACAGATGTTAACAAATACCAATGCAAGCAAAACACGTGTAGTGGCTTTTGCTCATTTGCTCACAGAGGGCTGAAAGTGATTGGGCTTTTCAGGCAGACTGACATAGAAATAACAGGTTCCTTGTTCAACACCTGGAAAGTCAATCAGCCATAATGTGAAAATACTAGAGTACGTGCTCAGTCCATGCTGTGAGTTTATTACACTGCTTCCTATGATCCTTGACGAAAGACAGAGGCATTTTCATGTAGCGAATTTAATCAGGATTTCTTGAAAGGTACCTAAGTCCTAGGTTTTGGGTATCCTTCGCAATTCTGATACTCAGATTTCTGTTCTCTGGATAGTCAATGTGTGAGTTTCTTATCTTCAATCTGAGAACACTAAAATCAGACATCTTTTGAAAGAGGTCTGTTTTGGATGCTTAAAAGGCCATGCCCAAAGGGGCCCTCATTCCTGCAGGGGCCCTCAAACCCCATGCTCTCTGCAGAGTAACACTCTTTCTTACACGTGATGCCAGCCAGTGATGTTAAACCTGCACTGAAAACCTTCTCATTAAAATGACTGCAATAGCTGAAAACTTTATCAATTCAGTTAGACTGCAGCAATAACTAATCTTCTCAAAACCCCAAAGGAGAAAGCATTAATATTTGTATATTAAACACTGGGAAATGGGTTAGCGTTGCATCTCTGTATAATTAACTATACCAATATTTTCCACTGAGGTGCTTACAAGGTAATTACATTCATTATTTCCAATTGGATCTTTGCCCAAGTCAGGGATACAGCCTCTGGCTCAAGGAGGACAGGCTGCAAGAAAGCACATTTTGGTTTTAACAGAGCATGGCCTTTCTCTGCTACTTGCAAAGCTGAGTAAACCAGCAGCGTGAGATCACTGTGGGAGTCCACCTGTTGGGGTCAGATGATGGGACCAGAGCTCTAACACAACTCCTTTACTTTGTGTTACATTGCTGGGCTTGCTTTGGTGGAGGGGAAACATCAGGCGTGGCACATCCCACCCTTCGTGACTCAGACACCCAGACAGGGCCAGGCTGACACCCCACAGCGTGAGAGTGTCACACTGACCAACACCCTACAGTGTGAGTGTCACACTGACCAACACCCTACAGTGTGAGTGTCACACTGACCAACACTCCACAGTAAGAGTGTCACACTGACCAGCATCCCACAGTGATAGTGTCACACTGACCAGCACCCCACAGTGAGAGTGTCACACTGATCAACACTGTACAGTGTGAGTGTCACACTGACCAGCAGGTCACAGTGTGAGAGTGTCACACTGACCAGCACCCCACAGTGAGAGTGTCACACTGATCAACACTGTACAGTGTGAGTGTCACACTGACCAGCAGGTCACAGTGTGAGAGTGTCACACTGACCAGCACCCCACAGTGAGAGTGTCACACTGATCAACACTGTACAGTGTGAGTGTCACACTGACCAGCACCTCACAGTGTGAGAGTGTCACACTGACCAGCACCCCAGAGTGTGAGAGTGTCACACTGAACAACACTGCACAGTGTGTGTGTCACACTGACCAGCACCTCACAGTGTGGGGATGTCACACTGAGCAACACCCTACAGTGTGAGTGTCACACTGACCAGCACCCTACAGTGTGTCACACTGACTAGCACCCTACAGTGAGTGTCACACTGACCAGCACCCTACAGTGTGTCACACTGACCAGCACCCCACCGCACGACTGGCACACTGACCAGCATCCCACAGTGATAGTGTCACACTGACCAACACCCCACAGCATGAGAGTCACACTGACCAGCATCCCACAGTGTGGGGATGTCACACTGACCAACTCCAGCCCACAGCTGCACCTGCCCAAGTGTACCCAGAGGGTCTTGCACCACTGGGGCCAGGCAGGCACCTGAGCTCAGGGCAGGTGCCTGACAACCTACACCCTGTATTCAGAGAGAGGATTGGTTTCATCTGGACCTCCCCTTGCTTATCTTTATCTGGCCCCTAATTCATGTTCATCTGATCCCAGTCTGTCAGCTGTAACTTTTTGGCAGGAGAAGCAGTGACACTGAGCAAGTCAGAGCATCAAAGGAGGGTCAACCACTGACTCACCTCCCAGTCCCTGTGCACACTGCTGGGCACAGAGGCTTTTGCCAGCTGTGTCCAAACACTGCACAGATGTCCTCAGCTAAGGAAGGTTGTACCTTCCCTTATTCTGTTCAAGATGAGCTCAGCTTCTGCTAAAATGGTTTCTTCTGTGCGGGCCAGAGCTCTGTGATGGTGCTGTCACATCCTTAGACACAAACTCTGGAAACATAGAGAAACCTTGCAGAAAGGCCCACTCATGATCGCCATCATTCTCCACTCAAGTGAGGAGACCACTTGTGCACTCCCACAAGGTTCCCAGGCTGAACCCTCTGGCAGTGTGAGGGTGTCTTGTCAGGGCGGACAAAAAATGAAGCCACCCAGCAAAGGTCAGAACCACCTTTGCTCTTCTTTTCCCTTTTTACCCACAGCAGCTGTAAGTAGCCCTTTGCATGATCAAATAGAGAATCTCTGTATGGAAAGCACACTCTGTAGGATATGTCAAACACAGAATAAGTAATCTTTGGTAGGAGAAAGAAGTAATTAAATCTCCTTGGTACTTTTGGCAGAATGTTTGTAGAAGCATTTGTTATGCATTGGAATTAGGCTCTTCATGCTTGCTAGTTTTTTTAACCCTCATGAAACTCCACACCCTCCAGGGGGGTTGCACAAGTGCAATTGCAGACTTTAAAGTAACATCCTTTTAAAGGCCTTCTGGGTTTGCGACAATAAGTTAGTTTAGCTCTATTTGCCTCGTACTATGTTGGACAGGTTACAAATCTTTTTTAGCAACTCGGTATGATGCCTTAAGTTTTAGTTTTCATATTTTCCAGATTCTGAACTGCATTAGTATATAACTCTGAACTTCATATAAAGTAAGTTCCTTTCACAGTGTAGTTAGACAAAACAATCCTTTTCCAGCCTGAGAAGCAAGGTCACCGTTGCAGCTTCAGACCCAAAAAGTAGGAACAACAGCGAACTGAGGAGAGCAGTCTGGGAGGATGGGACTTCATAACTTGAAGCTGTAATTGGACAATTAACCCCAATATGTAAATGGTCTAAAACCTATAAAAGTGTGAAAACATGTGACCCATTGTCCATCTTGGGTGGAGCCTCAGCCAGGCCCTTGTACTGCCCAAGGTGTATCCTTTGAAGGCCTTTTTAATAAATACCTACTTTATTCCTTTAACACTGTCTAGCCTCTGTTCTATGTAGCCTCTCAAGGCATTTAGTAAAGAGTTGACCCAAACTCTTGCAGTAAGAGAAATTAAAAAATTACTCTGAGGGGCTCCACATGTGTTTTACTTGAATTGGTGTCACTAACAGAAATTCACTCACAGACTTTTTTCCTTGTCTGCAGAACCTGATGATGTTTAAGGTCCTTTCCAACACAAACCACCCTGTGTTTCCATTATTCTATGTTTTTAAGTGCTTGATTTGAGTAGACTGATGTAATGGATGGACATCTTCTTCAAAGCTACTAGAGGAATGAGTTGCACTTCCCTCTTCCTCCCTATTCCCTTGAATTCATCCAGTTTTTTAGTTGAGAACAAGTTTTCTTCAGGCTTGTTCCCAGTTGCAGTGGTAAGTCACCGTCTGTGAAAACTTGCAGACAGGTAAATTCAGTTTTGTGGCCATGCACACCTTGGACAGGACAGATCTCTCCCCAGTTCTGTCATAGGGGCCATGAAGTGAGAGGCTTTGAAAGTCACCTGCGAGAGGTGCATGTGTCAGCAGTGTGTTATCCATCCATAACTCAGAAGTTTATACCATTTGGTGTAATAACAGTTTCGGGCAAATCTGCATTCCTTACATGATTATCAAACTGGTGCTAAAAGGTGGGGTTGTTAGAGCAGGGGTAAAGCCAGAGGCGCTGGTGTGATACTCTACACTGTACTGTGGCTGCACAGTGCCTAGAGCATGAACCAACTGTGCGTGCATTTCCCTCCTCACTTGCCAGTCTGTGTGGGTTTTGTCTGTGTTGCTAAATCTTGCTTTCCAGTAAAGGGGACCAGTGGGTGGGATTTTATGCTAAATGCTTAGTTCCTTTGCTTTTAGGTCATTCATCCTCTTCTCCATTCAAAGCTTGCTGTGGCAGGGCTGGAGATAGGAATTTGGAAACAAAGTGGGTTTCGTGGTGGGAAATCACCCTCATTTGCATGCGAATGTCCCCTTCCATCCCGGCTTCAGGGTGGGTAGGGTTCTGGCAGCGGGGAGTCCCCAGGGCTTGGGGTGCCCCAGGGCATGGGGAGGTGGGAGGAAGGGTCTGCCCTGGAAGAGCCTTTTCTCTGCTCCTAAGCTTTTGTCTAGTGGGGTTTTTATAAAAGGAAGTTTGACCCTACAGCCCTTGCTCTTTGGGGCTCTTCCCTCTGAGTGCAGCAGCACAAGTCGGGACTGCAGGATCCGGTCCAGCTTTGCTGGATTCTCTGGGGTCTGATGGCAGCAGCCTGACCCTTCCTGCTGACAGGCAACTTTCTCCTCCCATGGAAAGTTTTAGACCAGGGGTTTTCCATAAGGTATGTGCAAAGCTAGATGTAGTGACACAACCTGTGTAAAAGTATAAAAATATGAAAATCTAGACGTTTCGGTTTAAGATTCTTAACAAAAGTATTTGGGCATTTTGTATTTTTAACAAATTATCAGCTTGGAAAATTTTGAGGAAAATCAGTCTTGTGTGCAAGTGTAAGAACACCAGAAAGACAAAGAGATATATCTTTTTGGGGGGTTTAAACCAACCAACCATGAGTGTCTGAAAGAAACTCCAAGTTTCTAAATAGTGCTTTATAAAAGTACTCACTCACTCCCCATTTTCTCTGACAGTCATCTTGGAGGGACAGTAAAATGTTGGCATCTAGAGGCACGAGGAAGCTGGATGGGAGAGAGCTCATGTCAAGGCAGCGTGTACCAGCACGCCTTCCCACGGTGAGGCGATGGGCAGGAAGATAAATGTGTGTCGCTCCCATGTTTGCACTGCATGGAACTGCTCCCAAACAAGGCGCCCTTCAGCTGGGGAGCTCATTCCTTCTTGACGGTGACAGAACGCTTTGCATTGGCAGTGATTGCTGTATTTCACTCAAAACGCTCCCAATGATCAACTGAAATGAGAGGCTCGAAGAAGACACACAGACACATGCATACCAGTAAAGTGGTGACAAGGAAAGCAAATTGTAGTAATTACCTTGCAGCCAGGAATTTAGCGAAGGTGTGCCTAATGCCTGAGCCCTTTGCTAACAGCCAGCCTGGCTCCCACACACAGGTGGCCTCTCCTCTTGGGTGGGCTCAGATTTAACACCGTCCGTCGTGTGAAATGCGTGAAATTCAGAGCAACTGTTGTCAGCCTCTATTCATCCAGGAAGATTTCAGACTTGAAGAAGGGCTTTGATGCCCGAGGGATTCTCTGTCTTTTCCAGCGGTACCTCTGGGTTTAATAAAAAGTCATTCCCCTGCACAGTTTTCATCTAAAAAGGCTCTTTATTCTTCATCGTTCCAGGGAAGCAGCTAAGTAAGGAAGGCGGGATGTTTCACTTGCACTCTTAGACTGACATTACTGTAGCAGTTGTAATATGTACTCTAAGACATTGGTTCCAGCCACCTTTTACTCTCCTTAGCCTAAACATGTATTTGAAACATAAACTTCTGTAATTTTACATCTCACAAACTAGGCAAAAGAATAAGCCAGACATATTTCTTCCATCTGATCACAAGAAACCAAAGACCACAGTAATTTAAAGGAGTTTGTGGTGGGCCCCTGAGCTGGGTGCAGGTACCTGGCGGGTTTAGGGACTCCCATTTCTCTGCACATCCCACAGAAATGCCCACGGAAGGAAGGTTTATTCCTTAGCTGACTGCTACCAACACCATGCTGAAGGTGTGCAAATGCTGTGGAGGGCTCAGGGTAGCTGCCCTCAGGTAGCTGAGGGTGGATGCATTTGGTGCCAGCCTCCTCCTGCCAGGGGCCACACTGTCACTAAGGGCTGAGGGGCTGGTGCACAGTCACCTTGCAGGGAGACAGTCTCCCTAATACCATATAGCAGACAAATTGAAAGTAATGTATTGATTCACTCTACTGGTGCTATTAATCTCCTGAACCTTTTGTTAAATTTTGGGATTATACTGGTTTGTCTCAGAAGGTTGATTTATCAGCAAAGTAATTCCATTTCAGCATAATTTTTGTTGTACTGGAAAAACTCCTCGTGCGATTAGGGGCAAGGTTTCCCTTTTGCAGGGTACTTTTCTCCAAACAGACTGTGCTGGGGCAAACTCTGCCGACAGGGACGAGGCTGGAAACACCGGCACGCTCCACAGGCAGCAGCCGGTGGCTGCGAGCGACGACTGAACTGGAGACACAGCTCAAGCTGCCGTGGCTGAAATTTCACTGCAAAAGTTTCTTGTTTCTCCGTTTGCTCCTTTGATCCGTTGAAAGATCAAGTTTCAGGGGAAAATCAGCCAAGACAAGACGCAGAGGACTAGAATTACAGCATGTGAAACAGCAGGGCCAGACGAGATCGCTTTCAGGCTGCAGCTGGTCCTTATTCAGCTAAAGCCACAGCCGGGGACTGGTGGAAGGCCACGTCAGCTTCTTTTATTGTTATAGATACAGATGTTTAAAATTAAAAGCAATTGTTTATTAGGCATTCCCAAATGACTATTTCATAAAGCAGTCACACGCTGGGCTCAGAACTTGCAGCTCTTTCACTAACAGACCATGTTAAGTCTGTGCATGAATGGTTTTAAAAACCCCAAGAAAAATATGCATTCTTACGTGTTAGTTTTGAAAGCCAATCCAGTGGCCATGCTTTAAAAGACAACAAAGGAAGAAAAGCAACCCAGAAGGTGCTCACATGCCAAAATCTGTTGCCTTATTAGATGAAATGAACAGGGGAGGCTGGTGGGCTCTTCCAGCCCTGGCTGGTGGGCTGGCTGTGACTCACCTCTTGGCATCTCTGTTGGGTGGCTCTGAGCATCACTGTGTGCTCTGCAAATGAACTGGGGCCATACCCAGCCTTCAGTTTCCAGCTTCTCAAACCTATTGCCCCCACACTGAAGCAACTTCAAGTAAAGGTTGAGTGTAGATTGCTTCCCTGTCCAGAAACATTTGTTGCACAGTGTATTGCTTTGAGTCTTCCTAGGTGAAGGAACTGCTGCAGATAGGGTTGTCAACAACACTGGTTGTCTCAGCGTCTCAGCAACACTGGTGTCCAACACACAACTGGGGATACAAGCACTGTAACATCACCCTAGGACAACTGGATAGCACAGATAGGGGATATTTTAGTGGACAAAAGGTAGGTCTGCAAAACCATATGCACCTGTTCATGGAATTTCATCCATAATACAGGCAGGATTCAAATTTTCCAGAATTTGTGGCTTTGATACCTGTTTGGTAGAATTTCCTGATGCCTCTCATGAAGCTCTTTAGCCTTTTCTAACAAAGCAACTCCAGTTAGACAATTCCTGTTGTGCTTGAAAATGATGCTATAAAAATAACTAATGGCCCTCAAGCAAGAAAAAAACCCAACAAAACAATCAACCAAAAGACCCCAAACCCAAAAACCAGATTAGAAGTTCTCTCACAGTGTGACAGGCATCATGCCAGCACTCAGTCACACTGTCTGGGCTACCATGGCACTCTGGGACCAATTCCCAGCAAGCTGAGTCCCTTGGCTAAAGGTTGTAGATCCTAGGAAGTAGCAGTCCAGCTTTTTCTAATGGTGTTTCATTTGCTGGTGGTTTTTAACCCTTTTCTTTTCCCTGTGAGCCAAAGCTCTTTCACCCAGAGGTGGGGCTGTGTCCGAGGGGTGCAGAGCACTGAATGGCAAGGCTCAGCCCATGATGAGAGCCAGGATTGTTGTTTGTCTTTTTCTTTGCTGGGTATGTTATTTGCTAGCAAGCAGAGGTTTGATCAAAAAAAGCTGCCTGTGAAATCAGAAGAAATTCACGGCAGTGATTTACCTGAACTAATGTCAATGTTAGCCCAACCAGGGGACCTCCCAAGGTCCTTCCAACCTAAATTACACCAGTTCTGTACATCAATGCTTAGTGACAGCTTAGCTGTCATTCAAAAGTTGGGAGGAGGTCAAATTCACATTTCAGACATTATTTCCTGAGTAGACCTATGTTTAGTGGTCTCCCTTTGAGGGGCAGCTTGGATGTCTCAGTGACTGTCCTACCCACTATGCTGCAGCTTACATGGGTAGTGACCAAGCCTGCATGATCAAAACTGACATCTTTCCATCCTGCTGAACTCTGAGGGCATTATTTAAATTGAGGGATGATGAGTGAGTTTCACAGGTCTGACAAGGACCAGAGGATCCTGTCCTCACCCATGTGGGACAGGAGATGAGCAAGCCTTGGTGCTAGTACAGAGGAGTGAACCTTCTCCAAGCTTGCTTGTCCAGTGATGGCTTTTCCTGCACTGTGGCCATGCCCTGCACTGGGAGGGTCTTCACTGACCTTTAGGGTTTGAGACTCCATGGCTTGTGGTCTTGCACCTATTTCTGTGCAGATTTGTGCAGCTCAAAAAGTGAGGTGTGCTCACAATGCTTTTGTCTCCCAGATGGCAGCCAAACATCGAGTGGAACTTCACTTGATTTCTGCTTTGCCACATGATTCTGTTTTCCTTGTGTGAAAGTGCAGCTGGCAGGGTCCCAATTGTGGCCCGTGTCTGGACAAAGATCTGTGTGCTCCAGCTGTGGCTCCTGCTCCAGCACTGCCCGCTTTGGCAGGACAGGATCAGATGGGGTATCAACCATGCAGCAGACACAGAGGTCAGGACTCTCCTCAGCCCACCCACCAAGCCATGGGGCACATCAACTCCTCCTGAGCCACAGCAGACCCTGCTGTCCCAGGCACTGCCCTTTTGCATGGGCATTTGCAGCTGCCCTGAGAGCCCTGCTCCTTGCTGCAGACCCCACCTCTGCCCAAAAAGAGGTGCCTGTGTGCTCTCTTCACCCAGAGCATGCTAATTCCCTGATTGTCCCTTATTATCAAAATCTCTCTCAAAGTCCATCAGATTTTGGTTTTCTTCCTCGCCTGACCTATACTTCTGGCATCAGAAAGGTGCTCTGAGCATGACCTCCTTGCACTTGAAATCTGATCTCCAGCCTATTTGTTGCTAATAGATGCTTATTTATTAATATGCCAAGATTAATGGACCTTTTCCCTGGTATAGGAAAACCATATTGCTACATCACTGAATACAGGTCTTTCCTGTCTGTACAAACTCTGAGGAGCTGTTGGATCAAATCAGTTCCTAAGCAGGAAGCGTTTAGGTCTCTGTGCTGAGAAGGTTGTGTTTGTTGCTAGGATTCACATCTTGCTTGTGCACTTCCCAGTCGTTCCTGTCTGCCCATGACTGTTGCTCCTCATTCCACTCTTCATAAATGAGTCTGACTTTTTTAGAAAGAAGGTAAATGCTTCTGTTCTGGCAAGCACCAGAGTTTTGGTCCTTTCCTAAATGTACTTGGAAGAACTGGAGTCTGGTGACTGCTCCCACCTTTTCAGCTGGAAAATTTTCATCTGAACTTCTATGGAGAGGTTTCAGTCCCTGTTTTTCTCTTGAGGATTGCTTAGGGAGATTCATGGTTCCTGTGATGCAGCAGCACATGCACAACATTTCTCCGTGTATGCTTGAGCAAGAACTATTAATTTTGAGTATTGCCTTCAGCCTTTCTTCTGGCTTCACGTGGAACCCTCCTGCATGTGCTTGATTAATCTTTTGTCATGGGGAACAGTGCAGATACAAATATAGCACTTCCACTCCCCCACTGCCCTCTGCTCAGACATGGTTTTGGGGGACAGCCGAGGGAGCTGCAGGCTGTCCCCCTGGCACGCAGGGACACGTGTCCGGCAGGACACAGCGCTGGGGAGCACAACTCCAGGGCTCCTGTGGGCAGCTCTGCACCACAACCCCGAGCCTGCCCCTCGCTGAGCGCCTCTTGCCAGCAGCGACACCAAACCCACAGTGGGGAAGGTGATAGGGAGCTGAGTCACTGATGATTCTCATGCTCGGCCCGTTTTTGTGGCCAAAACAATTGGCTTTATTTTTCACCGCTGTCAGTCATGGAAAGCAGCTTTGTTTTTTTCTGTTTTCAGTGAGGAAGGAAAAACAGGGGTGAGAGCCTGAAACGAAGTATTACTGATTAGAACTGATGAAGCTGGGCTGCTCCTGCAGAACATTTATTCCTCCTACACCGTCAGTAACTCAGCTTCATGCTTTGAGATCAACAAATTACTCCTACAAAACTGTGCTGTCAAGGCCGAGGTGTGTCCTCTCCCTGCACAGGTTGTAGTCACGGGCCTAACAAAGGGATGCTTCCTAGGTGAGCTCATAGATTAAATGTGTGCAGGGTGCTGCTTGCTTTTGAAGTTTGCTCAACAGTTTAATCAGCTCTGGAGGCAGATTGTACAAGCTTTTTAAAATTTTTTGGTTTTAGCTATATGTGGTTTTTTAGCAGAGGAAAATATTCTGCCCCTCCAAAGGCAGCAGTATTTCTCCCAGTCTGGACAGATTATCAGCTAGAAGTGAGCAACCAGTGTGGAGGGGATGTGGGGAGTCCCCTCCTTTCATATCAAACACATTGCATGGCTGACAAACTCCCAGACTGCTTGATAACTGGATAAGAAATGTCACATTTATCTGACTCTCTGCACAGCTCTTATCTGGCCACAGACATTTGCTGCACCCTGCTTGCCCTTCACCCGTGTCATTTCTGGACAGCTGAAGAAACTCTCAGCTCTCCTTGCTTATATTTTCACCCTTATAGATAAGAAGTAAATGAGGCCAAGGAGGTCCCAGAGACACCTGACTCTTCTCTCTCTCTCTCTCCTCATATTCCTTTATAGCTGACTCACAAAATATTTTTTTTCCTCTTTCAGTATTTCTTCTTCTCTTGAAAGACAACTGCCTGCAGTTTACAGGACCCAGAAAACGTAAGGCAAAGGAGATACCACCATGTTCATAAAATGACCAGCCTGAAAGGTCTTGAACTTGTGACTGTCCATCTTACACTTACATGTATTTTTGTCCAAACTGCTTTTCTTCCTTACAGGCTCTTTAAATCCTGCCCGCAAAGTTCCTTACCAACAGAGCCACCTCTCTTCATAGTAACCCCAGCTGGAAGCTAAATATTTAACAGTCTGAGAACATATTTTTTCAGTCACAGAGCTCATATTTCTTGGGATTACCCAAACCTGGTGTTTCTACACAGTCCTTTTAATGCAGCAGCTGGTTTCAAAGTCTCTGGGGCTGCCACTGAGTCACAGCCACTGCAGCACATCCTGAGATGCTGGTGGGAGGGTTTGATGCTTCTGAAAGGGTTTGCTGGTGAAAACATTTTCCTCAGGAGAAATAAGTGGGGTATGAAATGCCCCCTCAATCTTTTCACTTCTCATGGATGTAGGGCTAATGTTCCTTATAAAAGTTTCTCATTATTGGTTTGGTTGTGTCTAATAGCCTCAGCCACCCTGAATATCTGCTCTGATATGCATCTCTCTTGGCAGGCCTGGCTCATGGGTACTTCTGCGATTAGTTTCATGTGAAAAGTGTTTGAAGCAAGGAGGTGATTTAGAAATCCCCTGAAATAGCACTATCAGTATGTCTCAGAGTGTGGAGGTGCCATTGAACAGTTAGCTGGTCTCTCTACCCAATGGGACTTGCTACAATCACATACATGCCTGCACCACTTCTTCTATAGCATTTATATTGCTTAATTATTTCAATAAGCTCCTTTTAGGCAAGAAAAATATGGTGTACTATTGCACTACTGCATAGTGTCAGGAGCCCTCTGCTGTGCTCCTGGGCTTGCTGCTGATCCCTGGGCAAGACACATAATCCCTTCAGACCCCCTCTCCCCTTACACAACTCTGAATGTTTCCATCAGTTCAACTGGTTCTTAAGAAAACTAGTGTCTTATTTTTTAAAGGGCCCAACATAAGGCACAATTAAAACCACTGAGGAGTAATGCACTTTTCACAACCAAGCCCTCCTCCTATATGAGCTGATTTATTAAACTGCATAGAATCATTAAGCTTGGAAAGGACCCTTCAGTTTACGGAGTCCAAACCATTAACCCAACACTTCCAGGTCCATCACTAAACCATGCTCCTAACCAGGATATCCACATATCTTTTGAATACTCCTAGGGATGATGACTCCGCCACTTTTCTGGACAGCTTGTTCCAATGTTTGACCACCTTTTCAGGGATGAAAATTTTCCTAATGTACAATTTACACCTCTTCTGGTGAAACTTGAGGCCATTTCCTCATGCCCTGTCACTTGTTCCTTGGGGGAAGAAACAGACCCCCACTTTGCTCTCCTTCCAGGGAGTTATAGAGAGTGAGAAAGTTCCCCCTGAGCCTCCTTCTCTCCTGGCTGATCCCCACCCAGCTCCCTCATCAGACTTTTTCTCCAGACCCTTCCCCATCTCTGTGTTCCTTCTCTGGACATGCTCCAACACATCAATGTCTTTCTTGTAGTGAGGGGCCCAGAACTGAACCCAAGACTCTCAGTGTGGCCTTGCCAGTGCTGATTAGGTTTGAGGAGATTTTACTAACTTTTGTCTTGCTGGTGTCTAGACCACCATGGCTACAGCAATGCTACTGCTCCTGCCTATGTCTCCATTCCTGCTCTGCAGCCACAGCAGCACAAGGACAGTAATAAGGGCATTGCAGAACCCAGCCAGGCTTATCACTTCTGGACAGGGAGCTGCACCCTTCTGTGAGAAACATTAGGACTGAGGAAACTTGCGTGGAGATATTTATAGCACGGCTCCTTCCTGGGATGGAGAGAAACTTATTTTTGAATACCAGAGAGCAGAAATAGGCCAGCTCTGAAGGTGAAAAGGTATGAACTTCTATTTGGGGAACGCTGCATGACCAGAGTTGCATGTGAAGGAAACTAGCACTAGGCAGAGTCAGTTCCAGCTCTTCTGCCTGGGCTTGCAGTACCTTTGAGACCCCCAAGACCAGATTCTGCTCCTTTATTCAGAGCTGAAGCCAGACCTGGATATAAGGAAGGCAGAATCTGGACATTAGTTTCGTATTTCTCCCCATTTTTGCACTCTTAACCAGGTCTGTGCCAGGCCCCAAATATTCCTTTGAAGGCAATCTCAGACGTGATAGGTACTGATGTGAAGGGGCAGATCTGTAATTTGTGATCAGAATGAATATCCAGGATTGTGGTGGAGTTTATCCCTGCATTTTTGAGAGAGGATGAAATTATGTATTGAATATATACTTCCTTTTCATTAGCTATGCTGTTATTGACTTGGATCACATGAGCCCTTTATAAGCAAGGCCTGCTTGCCATTTTCACAATTCTAGCTTTTAATCATTGTCAGCTCGTAAATTCCTCCTTCACAGGCAAAGCCTGCTGGAAGGATTTCAATGAAGCTGACAGAAGTGCTTTATAGAAGCAGCCCCTCTTTTGTACTGGGGAATTACAACCCTATAAGTCTTAATTTTACTTGACATTCCAATTTGAAGCTTGGATGCTGCAAGAAATGCCTTGGGTTTTGATTTAGTGATGAAACTTATGATATTGTGAGTATAACAGAAAAATGAAGATCTGTAAAGGCCCAGTTAAGCTTTCCTTTGCTGATGTACATAGCCAACCTGACAGGAAGAAAAACCTCTCTTTGGCTAAGATATGTAGATATATCCTTAATGTCAAACACAAAAGCCATGGAGATGAGATGCTGGGTTGGTTTTATCATGACTGAGATTGGCTTAGCTGGTCAGAGCATGGTGCTGATAATATCAAGCTTGTGGGTTTGATCCCTCTGTGGGCCATTCATTTCAGAGCTGGACTCCCGATCCTTGTGGGTCCCTTCCAACTCACAGTATTCTATGTCTCTGTGATAACACAGGGAAAAAGAAAAATGTGGAAAGCCTTATCTACTCTCAGAAAGGGTCTGCTTTGCTGCTCTGTTTTATATTCTCTGTGTATGGGGACAAGTGCCAGTTTACCAGCTGGAAGAGCTGGGGTTTTCTGGGGTATGCAGTAGGAGATGCTAAAGTCTTAAACTCATAGAATCATAGAATTATTTAGGTTGTAAAAGATATCTAAGATCATCAAGTCCAACCATTAACCTGACACTGCCAATAATATTAGACCACTTCTTGCTTTCTGTCTAGAAGACCTTCCTCACATCCAAGTGAGTGCCAAGAAAGTTGCTGTCACACAACCATGGGTGAAAATGAACTAATGGCTTCCTCCCTGGCCTAAGGGATTAATTCTGTTTTCATCTTCCTTTCTCTTCAGTCATCTGAAATTTGTAGAGGGAATTCCCCCTAAACTAAAAAGGGCATAAGTTTAATTGTGTGGGAAAATGAGCTCCTACAGGCAAAATTTTCCCAAGAAGCCAAAGAGTTGGACATCTGGAGGCTTTCCTTTCCATCACTCAGAATAAGGATGGTTTGTTGCCTTGAGTAAGAAGAAGTAGGGTTTGACTTGACCCATAAATCCCTCATCTCTTCTGCAATAGCACTGGCCAGCCATAAGCCAGCTGAGTGGCAGGGGCATCCTACTGTGCCTCTATTGTTTTCTCAGCCAGTGGCAAAGCAGAGCCCATAGGGATGATTTTCTAGCCAAAGAGATGGTGCCATGGAGGTGATTGTGCCACTATGGAGATCTGTCACCTTTTGCTCATGTAACAAGGAGAAATTGTTGCATGGAAACTACCATTTTTTCTCTCTCCTGAATAATTATTTCAAATATGCAGAAGGCTTTTTTGGGGATTCCCTGCTTTCAGCAGTGGGCCTTTGGGATTGTGCACAGAGACAGAACAATTTTCTCTTGGGACTGGCTTTACACTTTTTTTCAAGGCTGTCCAACATGAGAAAAACACCAAAGCAGTTGACCTTTGTAAAAAATATTCTTTTTAGTGGAGCTATTTTTCCTTGCAGGCAAAGGGAGGTGTAAGGCTACTCTAGCTGATAAGTTCTGGGTGGGATGAGGGAAAGTGTTTTCATGCTGTAGTTTGCCCTAACTCTGTCATCCCCACTCATATCTACCAAGGCTTTAAGCGTCAGAGATACCTGCTGCCCACCTGTGACCTTCCTTTCTGCAGACCACCCTTATTTTCTGCAGTGCAGAGGACACAGCAGGAGTAACCTTAGCAATTAAATGTCAAAAAATCCAAGGGCAGGCTGTCATTAAGACACATGCACTGGGGACCCTGTCTGAAGGTGCACCTTCCATTTTCCATGCCCTTTACCTTCAGTCTGAGGCTTCCGCAAAGTATGGCTTGAAGCAACAGATCATTAAAACTGGAACAACACTTCGGTTTTCTCTTCTCTCTGCTTCCACAGGCTGAAGGAGAAAGCTATATTGTAAGGTGGAGTCTTGGATGAAGCTGGTATCCAAGAATTAACTCTATGCCTGTTCCAGCTGTTGCTTTCTATACTTCTCTTTTCAAAGGCTGGTACTGCCTTTACTGTGAACCAAGGAGGAGGCAAGGTGCTTTTTAAAACTCCTCATGCACTTTAACATAGCTGATGATTTATATGCATGTGCTCAGGTGCTAAATGACTTTCCTGCAGCATTTGAAGTTTGGTGAATGAATAACCACCTCTCACCTGGGCAGAGCAGCACATACGTTGTGCCATGCTGAGAGCGACTGTAAAACTTGGTCAGGCTTCTCCAGCATTGACATGTAGCCTTTCTCCCTCTGACAGCAACCCTAAAACATTACATGTCCTTCATGCCTCCTTCTGAAAAGTCACAGAACTGATTTTCAGTGCTTATGCTCCCTGCTGAGCTGTCAGACCTGGTGCAATCTCAGTTTTGGCATTTCAAGGCTGGAGGTGGAACCATGCAGGTTTCCCAGCTCAGTTCTCCATAAGCTTTCAAGGAGGAGTGCTCATTTGGGACAGAGCTGAGTCTCCTAGCTAAAAATGAGAGGAAGATGCCCTCTGACATGACAGTGCTATCAGCCATGGAAAAGCTCACATCTTCCCTGAGAAGTGGGTAGATTTTTGCTTTATTTTCAAGGCAACATCTAGGTTTATTCATTCAGCGATAAATCCTTTTCTTAGGGTGGCCACAGAGCCCTCGAGTCCTATGTTAGCTGTCTGTAAAGGATGGCTTTGCCTGCTGCTGTGGAGGGCCTGGCATGCAGATAGGCCTGGGGAAAGGCAGCAATCCCATGGCCATAGTGACATCAGATTGTCCCTGTGATATATGGATGTGATTACTGCTGACTAAATTGTAATTGTATCAATATTTTGGGAAAATAATTGAAAAAGTATATCCAATTAGTGTTATGAAGCAGTTAGTGTTATGAAGCAGATGGATTTCTTTGTAAATGATATATGTGAGAAACAGGATACTGGAACTGGACTCAGCCTGGGGATGGAGGAAGTCAGGAAACCCCCCAAACCCAAGTTGGCATCAAGATGGAGTTAAGACAACTTCCAGAGCAGGACAGACCTTGAGAAGGAGGAAGCTGGGATAAGTCCAGATGGAGAGTCTAAAATAGTGGTCTTATCTATGTACTAAATAAGGTTCAATTGGAACATAGTACTTGCTTAATAAGCACCAAGCTTACTGTGCATGTGCCACCTGCCAGGTGGTCTGGAGGAGCTGAAAAACCTTGGCCTTCATCCAAAAGACCCCAAAAAACAGAAAACCCCTTAGCAACAACGAGAGCATGTGCTGTATAGTACAGTAGATATTAGGAATTGAAACTAATAGGAGATTTATAAAACAATATTGATGAATATGTATTAGCATACAGAATATAAGTGTCTGGAATCTTTTGTTCATCGTATGTGAGGTAGGGGAGAATCCCACCCACGTACCATGGTTGGTTTTGCTTATGCTTTATCTGAACCACCATCAAATTATTTACTCTATTATACTAGATTGTAACCTTTTATATAAAATTACTACTTAATTAAAATTTGTTTTTAAATTTTAAGTTTGTGATTTATTTAATTTGACAAATGGGACTTCATTTATAACAGTCCCCACCTCTAGGTTCCCTGCCGACTCTGGAGGAGTCCTGGCCCGCTGGCCCTCCACTGTTTGCCTGAAGCAGCCTTTTCCCAGCCAGATCACTGCTCTGCTTTCATGTGCCACTTGGGCAGAGCAGCAGACACCTCACCTGCCCTGGGAGCCACTAGATTAATGCTGCTGTTTGTGCCTGAGAGCCATTCCTGTGAGCACAGACTGAGGAGGGCTTTGAGCCCGGGGATGGGGACTGCTCGATGCAGCATTGAGGGAGGGTGCCTGCCTTCCCAAAGCAGGTGACAGCCCCTGCTGCAGGTTGTCTGTGCTGCCTGCTTTGGAGACTGAGCAGCTGCCACTGAATTAGTGCCACCGACAGCCCAGCTGACTTCTCAGAGGCTCTTGAGTGGATGTGCCTGTGAGAGGAACAGGCTATCCACAGAGGTTGTGGATACCCCATCCTTGGAAGGACTGGATGGAGCCCTGAGCAACCTCATCTGCCAGAAAGTGTCCCTGCCCATAGCAGGGGGGTTGGAATGGGATGCTCTTTAAGGTTCCTTCCAATCCAAACATTTCTGTGATTCTACAATTCTATAGTTATGTGATTTCATGATTCTGTGGTAAATAGCTGCACATGTTCTCTTGCCTGAGAACAGCTGCCTTTCTCTCACCACAGGGTCAAAATCTGTACAATCTTTCTGCAAATAGAAATTGCTAGTCTCAAACATTGGCAAAACACACTCCTTAGTGATTTTGCATTCATACAGAAAAGTTTGGGTTCAGACAAAATTGACTTTCCTGCTTCTGTGGGTCAGATGGCTGTGTGTGTATTAGATTATTCCCCTGTTACCATGGGAATGCTGTAAAAGAGATCTTCCCTATGGAAGATAGGAAATAATTGCTTCTGACATGGAAAAATCCAGTTGCTTTCCCTTAGGAGCCCAGAGGAGCTCTGTACCATAGGAATACCTCTCAGACAGAATTTAGGGTTGCAAAATCTCTACCTACCTTAATTAACAAGTTGCATAACGCTTCATTGGGCAAAGAATGCCCAAATTGTGAGTTTGAGCAGAAAAAAAGGTGGGCTAAAAAATGACACTTCTATAATTAACTTCAATATCTGCATCAGGTTATAGTTTGACATGGCAATTTGAACACGTGCCTAATTTCATTGTGCTTTTTTCAGTCTCTCCTACTTGGTTATGTATTAAATTCTGGGCAGGTCCACGTTGCACACATGTTGTGGAAGTGCCTGTGAGGAAATGCCTGTGTGTCAGAGAGCTTCATGACACACATCATATGTGCCATGGACTGCTTGGAGTACCTTTGATGCCTGGCTGATGCTGGGAAAGGAGCCCTGGAGTTCAGCCATACCCACAATTTCTACCTGTTCATTCCTCATCAGGGATCACCTTTGACTTTCTTCCTCCTGATCCACACAACAGTGCTCTCATTTGGGTGTACTTGACAGGAAATCCAATCTGAAAAAAAAGAAAAACAAACCACAGGAAGCTTCTTTGGCCAGCCCTTCCAAGTGCTGCTATTTTTTAACATATATCTTTATACCAACATAACAGCTTGACCTTAAATGCTTTTGAAGTTTAGAAGTGGTTAGATAACATTTGCCTTTCAGTTTTGTTTGCTTTCCTGGCTAAGATTGCACCAAGAGCTGCCCTATTCACACAGGAGAGGTTTCACTTGTGGCATGTCTAGCCAGGAACACACACAGCAGTGCCAGGGGACTAAACAGGAAAACCCAGTTGTGTGAGGCTGCATTTGCAGAGAGACAGTTCAGAGGGTTCAGTTGGATCTCCAGATCTCTTATGTTTTTCCAAACCATAATTCTAAATATTCTGACAGTTATCCATGACTAGACAAATACTCTTGCAGGCACAAAAAGCTAGTGAGGTTAGCCTGTTCTGTGAATAATCATAAATTTCATGTGTTTAGGATATCTAAATTCTAATTCCTAGTGCTTTGAAGCACTCTGAAACTCATACATCCCCTTCGTGTCAGTGATGAAAATTGTGATTATTTGCCATTGATGTTGACCAAATCTCCTACTTTAAACATGAGCTCTCCTTTGAATGGTAGATTGCATTTAGGCCTTAAACACTTTCCAATCTTTAAAAAGGTCTAAAATCCACTTACTTCTGCTGGTGGAGCTATCTATCAGCTGCCAGCTCTCTGCCTCCTCAGTCCAAAGCACATTCCCAGCTGGCACCTGCCACCCAGAGGTGTCTTGTCTCCCCACTATCTTGTCACCATGTCAGGGGTGTAAAGGTGATCAGCAGCACCACCACCGCCCTCCCAGGTTCTTTTGTCTTGGGGCTTTTCTGCGGCTGAGATGATGCCAGGAAATTAATGCAGAGCACAGCAGTGAGGAGACCTCTGGAACACAGACAGAGGATTAAACCTCCTGAGCAAGCTCAGCTAAGGGAGAAGGAGGGAGATCTGTGGAAAGTACAGGAGAAGGCACCAGCAGCTCCCACAGGCAGCAGCTGCTGCTTTGCCTGCTGCCCATCCCTGCAGGCTCGTGCCTCCTTGTTTGCTGTTGCACCTTAGCTGGGAAGAGGGAATGGGGGCTGTGCTTTTGTGTGTGTTGCTGGGGCAAAGGGGGAAAAATTCTCTAGAGAGATCTTTGTGACCCCGAAGTGACAGGGAAAGGTCTCTGTGCTGGCTGCAGTCCTCCAGGGGCTGCACCTGCGTATGACCCTAGACCATGCAAACTGCTTTAGGAGAGGGCTGGAGCCAGAAGGAGCTCCTCATTTCTGTCTTCCCAGGGCTGTGAAATGACTCACCCTCTCTGGGAGCTGTTCCTGAGGATAGGAGTGGGAGCCAGGTGTCAGAAACTGAACTAAAACAAAAGTTAGATTCAGGCCCAGGAAAATTTCCTGTTGCTGCTGTGGGTGGATAATGACACAGCCTCCACAGACACAAGGCAGAGCTGCTCAGAACTGAGGCAGGAGGGTGAACACACAGGCCAGGACTATTTAAAACTGGAAGTCTGTGCTTTGGATTTTTATATGTGAAAGACCTAATTATGGGGACTTAAATCCTGTCAGAGCAGCTGCTTCAGATGACTGAGTGCAGGGCTGCTCACAGCATGGAGAAACATTCCCAGGTTGTTTCAGACAGAATATTTCAGGACTTGATCCTTTATCCTTTTTCACATAGTCAAACCTCTCATGCCAGCAGCTCATGGAGATCAAGGCTACTCCACCAGAAATAGCTCCTCTGCAGAAGCTGATCACTGAGCTGGTTGAAAGGTTTTGCTGTTACATGGGATGGGCCATGCAGGACAGACAGCTGGCACACAAAGGAGCAGCACAGCTGGATGCACCTCCAGCAAGGAGATGGAAGTTATGTCTGCTGCCTGTTAGGATGGATTTGAGTCAAGCCTTTTAATTCCCTTCAGCAACAGTAGGACTGTAGTAAGCCCTTGCCCTGCCAGATCTCAAGCTCTTGGGGATTCAAAAAGAAATTCACAAAATACTGCTCTGTGTCATGCTTCACCTATAACTGGACAGGAAGATACTGTTGGAAGTAGCTTTTTGCTGCAGAAAAGTACCGGTGTTGCTAAGAACAATCATGACCTTGTTTCAAATGGTTGCTTGTGTTATAAAAGAGATTTGCCTACGTGGTGCCGCAATCTCCTTGGTTTAAAGAACCTCCCCTTTTTTAAACTCACCTATCCCACAACAAAATTCTCTCCCTCTCCTAAAGCACAGGCAAGAAACCTTTCTGTGACTCACCAAGACAGCTCCCACATGGCACGTGCTCCCTTTCCCCTGCTGTCAGATACAGGATTTAGGTAAGGCACATGTGAGCTTTGCTCTTAGCAGAGCAGGAGATCACACTCACATCCAGTGCAGATCAAGGCAGGTTTTCGCTCTGGGCCCCTCTCAGCTGTCCAGCACTAACTGCATATGCTGAGGATGCTGTGCTCTGTGTGGGCTCAGATATGGATCTAGATAGGCATAGTCCCAGCAGGATAACTCCCTGGGAATGGCATTAAGCATAATTAAAGTGATATGGGATTAAGCATATCTAGTCTGTCTGTAATCTTCCATTTATGTCAAGGGGTCTTTTTCTGTACAGATATGCAATAACTGACTCACATTTCTCTTGTTGCAAAGCTGATTTTATGTTTCTTGTATTTTACTGGGCAATAGCTCAGTATTGAGCTTTTTACACAAAGGAAAGCTGCAAGTTTTGACCCCTCAGACTTCCCCCTTGTTAGAGAAAACAATCCCTTGTTATTCAGCCTTTGTGTGTAGGTCACAGTTTTGAGTCCTTTCATTGTTCTGGCTGTTGTGCTTTAATCTCCCCAGTTTGTCTCTGTTCTCTCTAATTGAGCCACAGTGGTCTTGTTGAGGATTTTCCAAAGTTGGCCAAAACAGAGTAATTATCTCCTGTCCCACAGAGAGTCTCATATTGTTGGTGCATCTTTGGTTTTTGATCCAATGTAACTCCAGGCCCTTTTTTGCTGCACTGCTGCCAACTTACATATTCCTTTCTTTGTGTCTGTGCCTCTGATTCATTCTTCTCAAGTTTAGTATTTTTCATGTGTATGTAATCAATTAAATCTTGCAGAGTTGGGTTCATTTATGATTTTCTTTCAAGCTTTTTAATCACTGTATTTATCTATTGGGATATTATTTTAGCTAGCAAATTTTTAAAGTATTCCATCTTGTTCACTGTCCAAACTGTAGCCCTATAGTTATACTGGATCTAAAGTAGAATGCCACAGTACACATTTCAAATGTCTTCTTAGTTTGGTATAGCAGCTGATTATAAGAGACCTTCAAGTGCAGTTACATAACATACCCTGCCATAAATGAAACCCAAACATTTTTGTAGATGTGTGCTTTGTCAGTGAGGGCTTCCAGGTTTTCCTGTTCAGTTGTCAGCATTAGTGGCACTTGCAGAAATGATAGCACTGGCTCATGGAATGGAATGTGTCATCTAGGGGTTTCTTCCTGTGAGTTTGAAATACCTGTCACTGTGTCTGTGGCACCCGCTGGACAAGCCTGGCTGGCACTTTTTGTCCTCAGCCAAGCCAGTTGTCAAATGCCAAAACATAGCAGGTTCATGGAAGGACCAGGGAAAAGGACGAGATTTCCCCCCAAAAGAGACAATTTTTTTTGTTTTAAATTACTTGAACTGTCCTTTCCATATCCTTGAAAATGTTGAAGACCAGGTTGGATGGGGTTTTGAGCAACCTGGTCTAGCAGAAGGTGCCCCTGCCTATGACAGAGGGGCTGGAACTGGATGATCTTTAAGGTGCCTTCCAAACCAAACCATTCTGTGAACTCACAGGCCAATCTGTTGCCTTGTAAATGCCCAGAAAAGGTATTTGTGGCCTTTGCTTGTAAATGTTTGGAAACCATTAATGAATCAGAGTGGTGGATGATGAAAAAAAGTTTTACTTTGTGTTGGCCCTGCTGTTGTGTTGATGGATGGAGGCTGGACAGCTGAGAAGAAAACTGCCTCTAAATTCTGTGTATTGGCTCAGTTGAAACATATTGGTGATAAAGGCAAACTGAGCTTGAGCTGTGAGTGACTGAACATATTCAGGGTGGAGACTTTCCTGGAGAGTGGGGTAGGGTGGGGAGAGCAGAGGACTGAGCCTGGAGCATCATTTATGGTTCTCCAGGGTCACTGTATTCCTCTAGGGACAGGTGGTGTGTCCGAGCAGGTGTCTGGGACTGTTTCCTTCTGTGGGTGCCATGGACTATTTGTCCTTCATGGAGGAGCACCTGTGCAAGAATCACTCTGGCTGCCATTTTCTGGTAGTACTATTTTCTGGTACTGCCATTTTGTTAAAATTTTTAAGTGTACCTTTGTAACTCAAGTGCTTGTCACTGCTCAGTTGCTCCAAGCAGGACTTAAGTTCTTCTGATTTGAAACTCAGTTCTTGTTGAGTTGAATTTTGCAAGAGTGTTTTAGATCCTGCAATGTCACCAGTCCCCATGATATGGAGAAATGCCTTTCTGTCTCCAGGCTCATCCCTTTGCCTCGATGGAGTAATTTTATATTTTTAAGTAGAATGTTAACTGTAACACCCCTGGTTGAATAAATTGGGTATTTAAAAGGGCTCTGAAATAAAAATAATAGGCATGAAAATTAATTCTAGGAACTCAGAGACCTGGGTTCTACTCTGGTCTCAGAGCAAGAAGACCCTTAGGGATAGGACATGGCTGTGTATCCTTCTGGCCAGGACCTCAGTCAAGTTCCTCTTTCATCCCATATTGCAGCTGAGTCTGGTCCATGGCTCCTTCCCTGGCACATTGCCTCAGTGAGATTTCCTGAGGGGAAGAAGAGGAAAACAGGAGAGGTTTAAGCTGGTGTCCTGAAGTGAATGGTGAACTGCAGAAGGACAGTGGTTTTTTTTGTTAATGCCTTGTGTAATGGGGTGAGATGTTGAGCTGTGGTCAGGGGTCTTCAACATTATCACACAAGTGTAATTTTTGCCTGGGTTTATGGATAAACATCTTGTACTACAAAATATCAGGGGATTACCTTTGTTTTTTGTTTGTTTCTGTCATGTGAAAGCAGGCACACTGACAGAAAGTTAGTTCAAAGCTGAGCAATAACTTCTCTGTAAATGTTTACTCAGAGACAAGTTGCAATTTCTTATGGTAGAGCTGTACTGCTGATTCTGCTGTGTGCTGGCTTTTATACCAGGATTATCTGCTCTGTTTTGAGCACCTTCTAGCAGTGAATTAAGTGTTACAACAAATTCTCACTGACTCTGAACTTAGAGATGTTTATGATATTATCTGAAATGGCAGAAATCTCCTGCACAACATTTCTAAATGAAAGCCAAAGTACTCAATTTGTGTGGGGAAGAGTCTTGTGTATGCTCCCCACAATAAATAGCTTTTGGACTGGCATACTAAAGGCAAATAGACAATAACAATAAACCAGAAAATTAAAGGTAGAGAAATAGTAGTTTCCAGTGAAGAATAGGACACATTTGGAGCATCTGATTCAGTAAAGTCTGTTAAAAATTCCAAAAGTGAGAATTTTCACCCAGGGTGATAATTCATCCTTTCTGCTTAGGATCTTCAGGGTCTTTCAAATGCTGATGTAACTTTGAAATAGTTCTCTATCTCACTTTGATGGTCACAAGAAATACAGATTTATGGATAACTAGCCTGAAGTCAGTGGTGCCCTGCCTAGGAATTGAAACTTTTCTGCTTTTGAAAGGGATCTAAGACCTCATATCTGAGGCTTTAAATCCAGTCAGTTAGACGGATTCAAATAAGGAAGGGTTTGATGAAATACACTCTGGGGTACCTAAGGGCCAACAAGATGAATTTCTGAACTATTAAGCTTTATTTTATAGAGCTCCTGAAGTGCATGCACAACCTTAGCAGTTTGGGAAAGGACAGATGTAGCATCTGTCTTCAAAAGCAGTAAAAAAGAGACTTTATGAATTGACTTCAGATCCTGGCAAGCCCCTTGACAGCCCACCAGCATGAGGCTCTGTCCTTGCTCTATCCCCAACACTCACCCACACCAGAACAGGTCCAAAACAGACACCCATCCCCAAGGGCTCCCATAGAGAAATATCTGGGACTGGAAGCTCTTGGTTGTCCTTCCTGTCTGTTAGTGGCCCCTTCATGGCCTCCAGGATCATCCTGCTCAAGCTCCTCCTTTTGTTTCAAAACTACTCAGGCCTGGGGCAGAGAGTGAGTTATTCACAGATTCAAAGAATATTTTGAGTTAGAAGGGACCCAACAAGGATCATCAAGTCCAACTCTTAAATAAATGTCCTGTATGGGAATTGAAACCACAACCTTGCTATTTACATTCTTCTCTGACCAGCTGCGCCAATCACAGGGTGAACTGACTGAAATCACAGAAAATCCAGGGGTTTTTGTTCCTGGGCTTCAGCAGAGTGTAGGCTTGGAGAGTTCAGTACAACTTGTGTAGACATGGAAAAGGCGTGGACTGAGGTAAGGGCTGCATGCAGGACATCCTGAACTGCCCAGGAATAATTTCCGTTCTGGAACATTTTTCTTCTTAGGAACAGTCATAGGATCACAGAATATCCTGATCTGGAAGTGTCACAAGGATCATTGAGTCCAACTCCTGGCTGTGCACTGGACAATCCTAAGAATCACACCATGTGCCTGAGAGTGTTGTGTAAGAGTTTCTTGAGCTCCATCAGGTTTGGTGCTGTGAGCACTTCACTGGGGAGCCTGTGCCAGTGTCTGACCACTCTCTGGGTAAAAAACCTTTTTATAATATCCAGTGTCCCGTGACGCAGTGTCATGCCACTGGTCACCAGAGAGAAGAGGTCAGTGCCTGCCCCACTGCTTCCCCTTGCAAGGGAGCTTTAGACAGCAATGATGTCTCCCCTCAGTTTCCTCCAGGCTGAATGAGTAAAGTGACCTCAGATACTCCTCGTATGACTTCCCCTTTAGACCCTTTACCATCTCTATTGCCTCCTTTGGACCTCTGTTCTGCTGCCCACAGTAGTTCCTGATGCTGGCACAGCTTCAGCATTTTTTAGAATTCAGGGAAATAGCATGTAAATAAAAGGAATTTCTGAATTTCTAATAAAGAATGAAGTAGTAGTCCATGGCTGGGTGTGAAAACACCATATCTCATCCTATACAAATCTAAGAAGCATGAATTCTCTGAGAAAATGAAGATCAGCTTGTCCCTTGTCAGTTACCTGCCAGAGTTTAAAACAAAACAAAACAAAACAAAACAGAGAAGTAGACTACAGCATTTATTTCAAGTGAAAAGTGCTGTAACTTGAACAACAGTACTAAAATATCTCAGCACAATGAGGCACATGAAATGACCTATCATAACAAGTCCCTGCAAATGAGGCAGTGAGAATGGCTGGAAGGGAACAGGGAGCAAACTTAATGGACTGTTTTTACAAAAAGTTATTAACAACTCTTACAGCCCAAAACAGTGCGTGTATCAAATGCTCAACTATATTCCTCTCCAAAGCTGCTGCCCTGAGAAAGAGTTTGGGCTCCATGGGAAAGACAGGGAAAATGTGGGACTTTGTCTTCTCTGTCACTTGGCAAATTAACCACTACTGGCTTTCTCTGAAAGTCATTTGCAGCTTCAAAGATTTGCATATGTCACGTGTCCCTCCCTGCTTTTGTTCCGTGAACCTCGATGCAGCAGCAATATTCAGAGAGCAGTCAGGGGCACCTGGCTGGCCCAGCTCTACTCAAATTCTGCACAGAGTGAGGCTCCTGCAGAATAAGGTGCAGCATAAACCTGGAGCATCACATCTGCACAGGAGTAACTCTGCACAGCACAGGTTTAGAGAGAACCAAAGTAATAGAATCATACAATAATAGAATGGTTTGAGTTGAAAGGGACCATTAAAGTGTAAGTTGCTCAGAGCCCCATCCAATGCATATTTCCAGGGGTGGGACATCCACTACCTCTCTGGGCAACCCATGTCAGTGTTTTGCAACACCCACTGGAAAAAAAATAATTCTTTGTATGAAATCTGAGGTGCCAGTGGCACTCTCAGAACAGCTTTGTAGCTCCACTGTACAGCCTACGAAGTTCGCATTTTTTTCTATCTTGTTTCTTATGATTTGGGGGAAGAAATGTGTTTGTCAATATTCTAAAGGGGGCTCTACTCCCCTATTCCCTTTGCTCTGAGGGATGTAGAGTAGCAACAGGGGAGTTGAAGGTTCACAAACAGGACTTGACTGCATTGAAGTCAATGGAGGCACCAGTGGGGTTTTGTATGATTGCAGGCTGAATGACTTCTAGTTAAGCATGAAAGGTAAATGTTTTTAAACCACCTTCTTATAACTATTCTATAGACAGCTGTTTTTAGAAACAAGAGGCCTTTCATCTCTTTAGCCAAACACCCCTGCTGTCACAGAAATCTATTTTATAAGCTTTTGAAAGAATTCACACTGAAAGTCTGTTTTCAAAGATATGTTATGCTTTGCTTTTGGAAGAGATTCTGATCACTTTAGAGGCAAGAAGCCTTTTAATTTTCAGCCTAAGTATATTTGTAGACAGTGTGTACCTATTTGTTCTTCTGCCAACACTGTGCTTTAGGTTAAATGGATCCTTTCCTCTCCTCTGTTTACTTTCTCTTTCCTCCTTGCTGTATTTATGGAAAGCAAATTAACACATCTTTTTAGCCTCTGTTTTCCTAGACTCAGAAAACCAAACTCTGGACACCACTCAGGAAGCCATCCTTCCTTGAAAGAATTGTTCAGACATATTTGCTGCCAGACCCAGTTTCCTGCAGATGCATGGATATGTGTATCACTTGGGGTAGAATTAATTTAGTCCCTGGTTCAAGTGTACCAGGTTCTTTGACGTCCTTTCCCCTCAGACAATCTCCTTTTCAGCCCCATTTAGCCACCTTGCCTTGTCCACACAATGAACCATGGCATCCTGGTTAAAACATGATAAAATATTATTTTTACTTTCAAACTTTGCCTATATGAATTGTAGATGTTCCACATTCTTTCTTTCACTTTTTTCCCTTTTTGTTTATGTGGTCCCTTTATTTGCATCCCTGAGGTACTCCCTGCTTGTTCTTACTATCCTTTGAAGCCAATCCACTTCTCACAATTGTCAAAACGCTCTTCTAATATTTTTGCAAATAGTTAAAAGCCTGAACATCTGAAAGATGCCCTTTTTCATTCAATAGTGAGATTAAATCACCAGGAAAGTGTTATGCTTTTGTTCCACCTGCTCTGCAGTGCGTTTTAGTGAACCACAACCATGTGAGAATGGTGCCAGGTCACGATGACACAGTTCATCTCATCCATCATCATCCTGTCCCCATTTGGCATTGTGTTCCTTGTGTGCCAGCACAAGGATATTTCTGGCCCGACTTAGTTCTTCAGTCATGTTATTCTTCTAGAAGCAGGCTGTGTTTTCTGATACAATGATCTTTCTAGGTGGAAAGGGAGGATTTTCTGAGACAAGTCACATCTTTTGTAAGCAATCACAGCCAAGTTTTCTGAGCTGTAGGAGAACCTCGTATTTACCACACCATGGCATGAAACCTCTCAGATCAGGATGAAAGAGCTCTAACAGGACTTTTTTTATCCATGCCAGAGGGTGGATGAAAGCTGAAAGTCACCTTATCCATCCAACTTGGCATGGACATCCAACTCATCGACTTTGAATCTTGCAGCAGATGACTCATCCTCCTTTGCTTTTTCTCTTTCTTTTATCTGGAGATGAAATCATAGAATGGTTTGGGTTGGATGGGGCCATAAAGATCATCCAGTTCCAACTCCCCTGCCATGAGTAGGGACATTTTCCACAAGACCAAGTTTCTCAAAGCTCAATCCAGCTTGTCCTTGAACACTTCCAGGGATGGGGCATTCACAGCTTCTCTGGGGAACCTGTGCCTTGGCCTCACCACCCTCACAGGAAATAAACTTTCTCCTAATATCTAATCTAAACCTACTGTTTTTCATCTTAAATCCATTCCCTCTTGTCCAGCATGTAGAGACATGCTTTTGCAAAAAGCTCCTCTCCATCTTTTTTGTAGGTTCCCTTTGGGTACCAGAAGGTTGTAATTAGGTTGTCCCTAAGCCATCTCTTTTCCAGTCTGAATGAACCCAATTCTTACAGTCTTTCATTGTAGGAGAGGTGCTCCATGCCTCTAATCATCTTGCTGGCCCTCCTCTGGACTTGCTCCACCAGAACAATGTTCTTCCAAATGCACCATTTGTGTCTCTTTGGGTGGATCATTTCACTAATTTGCAATAAAGCAGCATCAAGTAAAGAAAAGCTTTTCTTGCACCCCTCACTCTACTCTTCTGAGAGCTGATATCCAGGCAGAGGAGCAAGTGATTGTTTTGTAAAGTTTCTGATGATGTCCCAGAAGTATTTGCCAGGATGAGGGAAAGATGAATCCATGGCTTCTGGACAGCAAGATCAATCTTCAAGAGCAGCCTCTATAATCTTTACCCTGTGGAAAGGGCTTGAAAGAACAGTGGAAGAAAGAACATCTTCCCTCTCCTATGATGGGGAAGGTGCTGGACTGTGGTTGCATTGTTCCCTGGGAATAACATCAGCTTGAAGACCCTGCCAGCTGTCTCAACCACATTTAATTTTTAGAATAGCTGTGCAAATCTCGTGAGCATGCCTTGCTGCAATCCAGTCCTGTCAACACTGCTCAGAAGTGACTGACCTTTTCAGTCCCTGTGCAGAAGGAGTGAAGGCTCATAGCAGGGCATGCTGAAAACTGCTGACTGACAAGGAACAAATCCAGCATGGTGCTGTTGTTCTTCCTACAACACTTCAGTCTCTTTTTGTGAGTTCAGCACCATCAGCATTTGGGGGACGGTGAATCAGTCCAAGGGGAGCAGAGCTGTGAAACGTTTCATGGATCATCAGGGAAGATCAGCATGGTCAGGGTACTACTGAAACATGCTTGGTTGGGCATTAGCACTTCTCCTTCTGGTAGTTGTGCAACACAAATCTATCTTCCTATGCTTTCCACAGAAAGTGACAGTTCTATTCAGCTCCTAATGACAGGCACAAGGTGTAATACCATCCCACTTCTGTATCTAATATGAACTAGAATGCCGATTTCTTCAAGAATAAAGTCTTTCTGGAAGATATATGTTGTCAAGCACAAGCTTGTAGTTCTTGTATGGATGGTTAAGTGTAAAAGTTTTAGATGTTCCAGAAGCAAAAACAAATGTTCATGTAGTCCCTTCTGGCATTAAATTTAGTGTGTAATCAGAAATTAATCCATCTAATATTATTTATGAGCTCTAGGTTAATGATACAGGTGTGCAACAGCATGTAGCAATGCAGGTCTTACACTTGAAAAGATCAGATCCATTTTCAGCACCTGATGACAAACTTGACTATGTTTAAGTTTTTACTTTATCAGAGGTCTTATCCCCTTTTTCTTCCTCTCTATTTTACTTCTATACAGGAAGAGGAACTTCAGGCCAACAGAAAAGAGCCTTCAAGGAACAGATTGCTTGTAGGTGCCACAATTTAGAATTTTTGGAAAGAAAACCTAAGTATTTAGATATGGCATGGCAAAATGTAGGCAAGAGATAAACTTCCAGGGAGATAGGAGTGAATGGTATTATTCAAATAATAAAGCAGTTGTATAGAGCTCTCAGTTCTGTTTACATTTTCACAGAACCATTGGAATGCTGGTTGTGAGGGACCTCTGAAGGACTTTAGTACCTCCTCAAACTGAAGTCAGGACTACTGCCAGCATCAGACAAAGCCATTGCCAGTCTGATTCACATTCCATCTCTAAGGCTGCAGGCTCTGCTGTCCCTCTGTATAGCAAAGATTTATTCTTCCAAGACTATATTATTCTTCTGCTTAAAAAGTTTCTTAGGGTAGAATCTGACCCCATCAAGGTGCAACTTGGGGTCATTGCCATCTTGAACCTGAAATAATCTAGATTTTTGTTTTTTGACTTACCCATCAAGGGACTTTGAATTGCTTTATTCTTGCTTTCTTCAGCAAAGGCGATCAGTATGCACCTTGTTTTGCAGTGTTATTGGAAATGTTACAAACTTCCATCATTAAATGATGCTGGACTTGAAATTCTATCTGTTCTGCTCCTGAAAAGGGACAAAATTACATCTGATCAGGTCCCACTCAGCATCCCAGCAGACTGACTGGGGAGTGTCTGGACCCACAGACACAACAAGGAGTGAAAGCATGACTAGACCTGTGGATGGAAGGTTCCACTATGCCACTGGATGGGATGATCTAGTGCAATATGACACACACCATTGGTGGATACGCAGGCCAGTTCATGGAGCAAATGCAGTCCTGGGTGCAGGGGGTCTTTCTCTCCATGCACTCAGGTCTCCTTCTCTGCAGTTCTGCCCATGGAGGGCTTTGAGAGCCCTGCCTTAGAGCACTGGATCCTCTGGGTAAAAATTGATCTGTTGTGTGGATGTGAAGAAGGAAGAGAGGAACAAGGTGACAAGAAACACCTCTAGCCTTCCCTTTGTCAGAATTGTCATTTAAGATAAAGATACAAAGCTATTAGAAAGCATCCAAAGGAGGCCTGTGAAAACAGTGCAGGGACTCGAGGAGGAGCTCTGTGGAGGAGCAGCTGAGGGCACTTGGTCTGCTTAGCCTGAGGAAGAGGAGACTGAGGCATTGCAGTCTGTGGCACCAAGCCTGCCACAGATCAAGAGGCATTTGGACAGCACTCTCAGGTACATGGTGTCATTCTTGGGGATGGTCCTTGCCAGGCTGGGAGTTGGGCTCAATCCTTGTGGGTCCCCTCCACCTCAGGGCGTTCTATGATTGTGTGATTCTGCTGCATTGGTTGAGACCTGAAAGACTCCCATGGCCAATTGTTGGCTCCGTAACAGCATCATGCTGGCCTAGGACATGGACTCTTTAACACCTTACCAGGATGTCACAGTTTGTCTTAGGCCACCAGTGTGTATTTGTAAGGTGTGAAGTTTGGAGTGGGGGTGCTTCTTCACATTTCTATTGCCAGTTATATTTCTGAGGCTGGAAGCCAAGTTGCTGAGTCTGGTAAGGTAGCACAGTGTGGGAGAAGAGCAAGGGAAAATGTGGGGGTGTATTTCTGAGATAGCAGTGGTAGGTGGATAGCTTAATTTTGAGATTTGCATGCAGGGAAATAGAGGGGGTTTTGTCCAGAGCTTCTATGCCAGCACACACTGAAAATTTTGGTCCTGAAAGAGATGGGAGCAGCATACCAAAGGTAAAATGACTTGTGCTACAGACTGTAATAACTGAAACCATGGGTAAATCTCATAGTCTGAGTGACACCATGACACAGGGTCAGGCATGAAGGAGGAACATTTTCCTTGATAAAAATTATTTTTATATTTTGGAAGAAATTTATTTATTTTACCACAGTGTATTGTTTAAGGTGAAAATTAGAGACATTATTTTTTTGGACTGTTTTGCTGGGAGGTGTGTGAGGGAAGGATGGGGTGACACGATTGAAAACCTCACCTCGAATTCTGCCTGGGAGAATTTGGCATGGAATTTTTCACTGGCCGAGTTAACCTGATTTACACATTCTTAGGAAGATTAGACAGCTGGACAAATATTGGGAAAAGATAAAAATAAACACGTGTGAAATTTTAAAAACATTTGCCCTGACTACACTCATCTTCGTGCTTGCCGCCCACAAACATCTTGGCACACAGTTTATTATCAGGAGAGCTTGCTGAAAGAGCAATTTCTAGCTCTGCGCTGCAGAACAGTCAGGAACTGTGCTTGCAGTCTGGCTTGATAAAGAAATGGAGGCTGAGGGGAGATTTTCTCACCCTCTACCTGAAAGGAAGTTGTAGACAGGTGGGAGTCAGTTCCTTCTCCCAAGTAATAAGTGATAAGACAAGAGGAAACTGCCTCAAATTGCACCACACCCGGTTTAGGCTGGCTATTAGGAACAACTTCCTCACTGAAACAGGGATCAGGCATTCAAAGAGGCTGCCCAGGGAAGTGACTGAGTCATCACCCCTGGAGGTATTTAAAAGACATGTAGATGTGGCACCTGGGGACATGCTTTAATGGTGGGCTTGGCAGCGCTGGATTAATGATTAGACTTGATGACCTTAAATAACTTTTCCAAGCTTTATGATTCTATGGGGTCAGACACATTGTGTAGTGTGGGGAGAGAGCGAGATGCTGGGCCACAAGGAGAGAGTGTGTGTGGTCTGTCACAGGCAATAACTTAAATAAGAAATGAATTAATGAAGACTATAACCTGATCTTTCTAAACAGGAAAAAAAAATAGAGCTGCTAATTACTCCCATCCAAATGGGAATGCAGATACGTGGGCACAAATCCCACTTTGCTGAGAAATTTCCATGTGTTTGTGGATGTAAATGAAAGTCTGTACATCTTAAAAAACCCTGGAAATAGGCATCCATCAGGCAGGCTTCACTAAGGAAGAGCTGTAGCAGAGAAGCCTGTTACCCAGGTCTTCCCACCCTGGGCACAGGGAATTTTCTCATTCAGCAGCATTGCTGGTCCAAGCCTGGCCTGAAGTGGTTTAAGGGATACATGCAGAGCAAATGTACCCAGTGCACAGAGGAAATGCTGGGAATTGGCTGATTCCGTCTCAGTGCCTGGTCTCCTTTGAGAACACACGGCATGAGCACTGTATAAAGTAAAAGCAAACTGCATGGAGAATTCCATGGCCTCTGAACAAACTTCAGCAAAACACACTGCTCCACTTGTCCTCCAAACAGGAATAAATGGTGTCTGATTGTGGTCTCTGGATTGTGGTCTCTGGTTTCTATGCCTGACAACACTCTGGGCCTGCTTCTTTGAGGAGACACAGCTGATTTACCAGAGAAGTTCCTTGGTAAAAGCCTCAAACACACTAATTCCTTTTGAGAGGGAAGATGTAGGCCAAACAGACTCAATGCTGGGAATTTTTACTTAATTACAAACAGCACAGATTTCTGATGCCTTATTAATATTGACCAAGGAAAAAAGGAACACAAACACCTTCTGTCCTCCTTCCCCTGGATCAGTTATTATGTTCCCTTTCCTAGCCTCAACTTCCTTGACTTTCACCCCATGTCACAGTTATCCTGTTCTGATTTCTCTGGTAGCATCATAATTTCCTCAAGGCTGTGCTTGGAGCTGTGTCTTGATGATGTTTTTTGCTTGTTCATTTTTCTCAGTCACTAATTTTTTTCTCTAGGTTTTTCTCTGCTGCTCTTTGATTCTAGCTTGTCTTCAAAGGATTTTTTTAGTGTCCCCACTATGGTGAGGGTCACCTCTGTCTGCAGTCCCTCAGGGTGTCCCTGCACTTCTGTTTTCCCCAGGGCCACAGTTCCTCCAGGGTGTGTGGGTCACCTATAGCTGCAGTCCCTCAGGGGTGCTCCTACAGCATGGGACTCTCAGGGATGTCCCCACACTGACATGGATGCTCACAGCCTCAACCCCTTAGGTTTTGGTTACCAAAACCAGAGTTAAGGATGATTTCAGTGCGGGAACTTGATCCTCTTGACTGCTTCGAAGCAAATTTTGTATTTCCCTTTAGAAAATCAATTTGCTATTACCAAAATAGAAGAAGAAAACAAAAGGATATTCATGTTACCTAGAGTATTAAAAATAAAGTCTCTGAAATATGTTTAAAGGAAACTAATATTCAGAAACCACTAGGGTTGATGCTTGCTAGAACATCTGCCACTGAAATGAGAATCAGCTGCCCTCCTCCCCATGCCCCATTTTCCATCCAGACCTGCCCCCAGGCATCCATCCCCAGCACCCAGCAGCCCCCAGTTTCATTTCTCACTGGGTTACGTTGTGCTAGAGAACAGCAAATTGCCTTTTGACAAACTTGGCTACCTGTGGGGGTGCTCCTGGGCTGCCCAGACAGGCTCTGGGCTTGTTTTTCCTCTGCCCTGGGGATGCTGTGCTCCATCTGAGAGTGTGTCCTTTGTTGTATTCCCTGTATCAAAGTATTTTTTTCTTTTTATATAGCTTTCATCAGTGATACATGAAATTTCAAAAAAAACCACAAATCAGGTACTTGGGAGACCTCACAAGAGACTTTATTCACTTCAACAAATGACATGAAAGATGTATTTGATAGAAATATCTGCATAATGTTTTACCAAAATGCTTTTGCGTGGCACATGACTTTTATAGCTGCAATAAACTGCTTAAGTACCTCCAGAGTATGTTCAGCCAGTAGCTGGAGCTGGGGGCAGGTGAGGTAACATGCAGATTTTAAATTCAACACCTTATCAGCCCTTAGAGAAGATAGCAAGTGCTGACAGCAGGTGTTTTCTGAGAGCTGTGAGGTCACCCCAGATAGTGGAGCATGAGGTGATGTAATGCTGCTGCCATTCCTGCTGCAGCGGCCCTGAAGTGATGCCTGACTTGCAGCCACATGTGATACACATCTCTAGAGGGGTGTACAGACCCTGTTCACAAATGGCTGGAGAAATGGGATGATCTGAGGAAACAAATGTGGCATTTGCAACATTTTTTTAAGAACTGGCTTTCCATGGAGACTTTACACTGACATTTAGCACTATCAGATAGCAGACTGAGATTAACCAGAAACTGCCAGGGGTTTTGTTGTGCTAAGATGTTTATTTGGTCATTACATTCCTGTTAAACTTTCATATACCCCCTGCCTGTTCTGCAAATGTGATGATTCCTACAACTTTCATGAAAAGGCATAAAAGGAAACAATGAACTAAGAAAAACTCGATGTACTGGAACATCTTTATTGTGAGGCTGCTCTGACACTGCAACGTTACCCAGAGAAGCTGTGGATGTCCAATGCCTGGAAGTGTTCAGGTTGGATGGGACTTTGAGCATCTTGGTCTAGTGGAAGTGTCCCTGCCTGTGGCAGGGGACTTGGAATGAGATGAACTTTAAGGTCCCTTCAATTATGTAATTCTATGATTTGATGATTTTTTAAATTTTTTTTTTAAAAGTTATTGTTGCAAGCAGTATTTGGAAGGGGATGTGATGACCTTGAAAATGGATTGAGTTCAGAGGTAGTGACTGTCCAGCTGAACTGCAAGGAAGAAGCAGTGGGGCATGGACAAGAAGCCCCAGAGGAGGCACTGCATGAGCTGTTCTGTGGTGGGTGGAGGCTGAGTTGCTCAGACTTAGCTTGCTGCTTTCTGCGGGGGCATCTGTCCCATCTCCTGGGCAGGAGTGCTTCACTCACAGCCCTGGCCTTTGCCCAGCCCTGAGGAGCTCATTTAATATCTCTCACAGATTCTGCAGGCTTGTTTCAAAGGCACTCAGTGAGTGCTCAGAAGCTCCCATAAGATCAGACTATAAACTTGAATCCTCAGGCCACATTTATTATTAAATCTCCAACTTCCTGAATAGAAAATGATCCTTTTGCACTGAACGTCTGCTGCATCTTACTCATTCTGCCCAAAATATGAGACACTTATTTAAAACAATGAAGTCTGGGCTATGTTGCTAGTCTCAGTGACAGCATTTTTGCTTCAAAATAGTTTTTTTTTCAGTTATAATTTTGGTAATATCTCAGCAGTCAGATAAAAAGCATCATCCAAAGTGCTGGTAATGTTTCTGGAGTATATGGTCCATGTATAGCTTAGGTAAAGCATGTCTGAGGTCTGTGCATTTTTGAAATACTCTCTGGAGATCTGTGTCTGTTATGCCCATCTGTGAAACTGGTGGACATGTACCTCAGTTAGAACTACTACTAATAAATCCAGAGTTATTGTTAATAACTATGTCATGTGCATCCTGAATATGAATTCACTTTTATCTCTCATATAAATAAATATAAAAAGGACTTAACCTCATTATCCATTAACCTAACACTGACAGGTCCTAAACCTTGGACCTAAACCACATCCCTAAGCACCAAATCCAGATACTTCTTGTACACTTCCAGGGACAGCAATTTTACCACTCCTCTGGCCAGAGAATGCTCCAATGCTTCACTACCCTATCCATGAAGAATTTTTTCCTAATATTCAATCTAAACCTCCCCATTGTTGTTTGTCTGTGATGCCTGTTTCCTGTCCCTGACAGAGCAGGGTTTGCACTGCTGTTGGGACACATCTCACAGTGTTTCTGAGCTCAGACATCTCTCTCCAGGAACAAGGACCTTTGTCCTCTCAGGCCTGGTATAAATTCCAGTGTGGTTAGCGTTACATGCAACACCAAAATTTAAACTAGCAGAGAAATGGGAAGTTAAGAGAGGAGCTTTCTGCTGACTTCTGAACTTGAGGAACATTAGAATGCAGAAAGTCATAAATAAAGAAATGGAGCCAACTGGAGAACACCAGTTTCTATTTCAGACACCTCCTAGCATGATGGGCCAGGCTCCTCTTTGGTTATGCTTCTTTCTGCATTACGAAAGCACTTGCTCCAAGGATCTCCTAGAATTTCTCCAGAGACCTGTATAAGAGATATTTCCATAGAAAACTTCATTATTGAAGGAATGCTTGGCAATGCTGTGCTAAGACCCAAGGAAGTGATTTGAAACCCCCCTTGCATTGGATTAAATGTTTGGACTATCCTTAGCTAACACAGTAGTCTAAGTGCAACCAGAGTCAAGCACCTGGATATCCACAATTTTCATGGAGTAAGAATTGCAGAGGCTGATCAATCTCATTATTCAAAGTGACTCCGGGGGAGTCCTGTCTTCGCTCTGTTTTTTTCCTATCTGCTCTGACCAGCATGAGCAACCCCTTCTCTGTTTTGTATGCACATGGTCAGTTGCTTGGAGATGATGTGAGATTGTCATGACTAGGAAGGCTTGTGGTGGACTTCTGAGGAAGCTGCTACGAAGTACATGAAAGAAGGCTAAAGGTGGTTTTTAAGATTAAGATCAATGATTTCCCAACATTTAAAAACATACTTATTAAAAGAATACGTACTTTGCTTGTCCAGGCTAGTTTCTGGGAATGGGATGTGATGCTTTCTCCCTTATCTGCCTGGATTTTTCTGCAGAGACAGTGTCTGTCTTCAGTCAGAAGAAAGCAGCTTCTCAAAAGTGCAACACTCACCTGTGATTCAGATTGGATAGCAGGCCATCATATTCAGGGTTACAGAGTGGTCAAAAGGAGGGCGGTTGCTCAAAAAGTGGAGGTTTAATGTAATTTTTAACCATTATGCTCGCTGAAAGATGAAGACCGTGCTAGTCTACAGGACAAATTATTAAAGACCTCCTGAATTGCTCCTCTGTTATAAAGGGGTTGAACTTTACCTGACCTTTCCACCAGGAGCTAAAGTCAGTCAGATTTGCTGACTTTGTGCTCCTTTTTGAAACTCTTATAGAGAAAAGTCAGAATTAAGGATGATCTCAGTGTCAGTTGCATGTAGAATTTGATGCTCTTCTTTGGCTGCTTCAAAGCAAATTCTGTATTTCACCTTGGAAAATCAAACTGATATTACTAAAATAGAAGAAGAAAGAAAGATATCTTCATGCTACTTAGGATAAAAAAAAAATCTCTGGCGTATGTTTTAAAGCAAGCTAACATTCAGAAACCACTAGGGTTATTTGCTAGAATATCTGCCACTGAAATGTGAATCAGTTCTTTCTAACCCCAGCTTAGTGCATTGATGTGAATATATATCTTTCTTAATTGTACTCTCTTCACATTCAAAGGAACCCTGCAAGTGCATGTCACACACACACACACACACACACACACACACACACACACACAAATGTGTGACTTCTTCAGCAAAATCTGGGCATGCAGCAAAATTTATGAGGCAGAATTAATCTGTCTGAAAGCAAATACCACCGGTATGGATGTTTATATCAGAGCTAATCACCCTAGTCTCCCTTTGTAGTCAGTGGAGGGAACCAGGCATTGCTGAAGAGTGATTCATCTCCTGCTGAAGCAGATGCCTGAAATGGGTCAGACACCTATTTCTGTCATTATCTTCAAAGGCTGCCTAGCTCAGGGACATCTGAGGGGGGGGTGGGATGGACATGAGTCAGCAGTGTACCCTCTCAATGAAGGCAGCTGGCTGCACCCTGGCCTGTGCTAGAAGGTCCAGAGAGGTGCTACTGACCCAGCTTTGAGCAGGTGGCTGGACTAGATGACCTCCCCAAGTCCTTTTCAACCTGAATTACCCTGTGAACCTTTCTCTATTCAGCACTTGTGAGACTGCATTTGGACTGCACTATCCTGTTTTGGGCTCCCTGTTACAGTTAGCTTTTTAGATGCCAATATAGGTTATCTCTCTCATATTCAAACAGCCCTCAAAAGGAGCTGAATTCTAATTATCCCAGTGATTTTGTTACAGTGCAGCCTCCTTTTCAGTGGCACAGCCAAGGAGGCTGTGATATATAGGATGGATGCAAGGGAAACAGGGAGGCAAGATGTGGCATTTTACTACTAATGCTGACATCTCATGGTGGTCAAACCTCTATTCTGATCTCCTGGTCTGGAAACAGTGAATCATTTGCCCTTGATTCTTCTATCTAAAATGAAGCTACTAAAAGGAAGCAGTGTGATGCAAAGTTCCAGCCAGCTTGACCATATCTGAGGTGGGAAATTACAAAATTCCCACGCTGCTGCATGCACGGAGCCCTCCCCAGCTGCTGCTGTTGGACAAGCAGGTCCCTGTTTCCTGCCTGCTACCTAAACCTGCTGACTTGCCATGGCAACCAGTCAGCACTCAAAGTGTTTTAAAGTTGCTAAGGAAATGTCCCCATTGATGTGCTGTCACACATTCAGAAAAGGCAGAATGTAGTAAAAAAGTGAACAGCCCCACTGCTTATCTCAGCTGAACCTCTGTGAGGTTCAGAGACTTACAGCCAGGCTGATTTTGAAGATGAGGTCAGTTTAAACAAAGTTCTCTGCTGTGGGATAAGGCTGCAGTTCAAGTTCCACTTTTATCACTCGTTTCTATTATCAGTCCCACGTGTTTAATGTTTTGCTTAAAGTCCAAATTTCTCTAGACAAGCAATGAGTTGGGAGCCATAGTTCAGTTGTTCTAAGAATAAAACCAAAATATGCTTTTTCAGATATTGCAGGAGGATAACGTAAGGGTGATCAAAGAGCTTAATTCTTACTAATTTCCTTCTGTAGAATACTTGCTCTCTCTTTCTCAGCTTAGTATTTTTGTTCCTTCTTTTGAAATCTTTATACATCATCTTCATAAATGGCATGAACAAACTCATAAGCCTCAAAAAACAAATGGCAAAATTCAAATAACCAAAAGGTATCTTAAAAAAATAGAGTTGTCAGTATTTTATTTAGAATATGATTATCATTATTTTAATCCTCATTATTTAGAGTATCCTTTTCATGATCTTCATCCTCATTTATGGGGATACACTCTAGCTGAGAAGGACCGAGTCATATGTGCTGGTTATTCAGAGTTAATCTCCAAACTCTGAAGCAGCAGAGTTCTGAGTAAATTGTGTGCCAGTGGCACTTTCATTATGAAATGAAATGTGAATTTCACATTACCAGGGTTTTGCAATCTTTGTCTCATAAAGAGGACAGGAAAAACAAAACAAGTCCTCAAGCATCTGAAACAAGATAAAACAAATGACTTCTGCAAAAGTGTTATTTCCCTGTTCTCTCATGAATGCTGAGCTACCCATACTTAAGAGGACACAGCAATAAGGACATTACATGTACCTAGGATGTCTTGCTCAGTTTATAGCAAGTGAAGAACACGGTGAGATCTGCAGCCGTCTCTTTTATCCTGCAGGCACTGCCTGTTCCACAGACACACTTTGTGTATTTTAGAAGATGGCAAAGCAGAGAGCAAAACTTTGCCCAGGGGCTGTGTGAGAATGAAGACTGGGGCAGGGTAGCTAAGCAAAACCTGCAGCCAACTTCTGTATTGAGTAACAGAGGGGCTGTGAGATCAGGGCAGGAGAACCTGAGTTTGGATGAGCTGCCATCCTAAAACACCCTATCAGGTCTCCCATCGGTAGGAGAAAAGTCACTTCTGCTATTTCTGCTGTCTTTGGAACATTTCCTGTCGAGACATGAGTCACCACCATGGGGAGAGTGCTCCCTTCTGCTGCTCAGTCCTATGCAAAGGCAATGGCTCCTGTGCCGTGCAGAACGTGCAGTGCCTGGGCACCTGAGCTTTGGGCTGGAGTCAGCTACACTGAGCGGTGTTACTGTGTGCTAGAGCTTCCTCTTCTCATCAGTTCTCCTGAGTGTGGTGGAGAGCCTGCACCAAATATCCTCCTTCTGTGAGGAGATCAACAGGGAGTTGTTCAATGGCTTTGTCACTTACTGCAAGCTGAGGCATCCCTGGAAGCGTTCAAGGCCAGATTGTATGTGGCTTTGAGCAACCTGGTCTAGTGGGAGGCATGCCTGCTCACAGCAGGGATTTGGAATTAGATGTTCTTTCAGATCCCTTCAGCCCAAGCCATTCTGTGATTTTATGATTGATTCAAAGGCTGGAGCAGCCACTTTGGTGGGTGACAGCTTCATAGCAATAACAGTGGAACAGGCAATATAATAATAATAGTACCCACTTGGAAAACTGGTCTTGTTGTGTAGTAGAAAAAGGTTTTTAAAGAGGCGGATATAACAGAAGAGATTAAACACAGAATTCATGCTATTCACTCACTTCATGCCTAATCTGTTCAAGAGCCAGCCTGGATTGCAGCTGCTGACACCCGCTGAGTTTGGGAGTTCTCGTGCAATTTTTAGGTTGTCACTGAGTGGTACAAATAGATGGATAAAATTTTGCATACAGGTCCTGGTTATGTAAATGGCAGAGATTTAATCAGTTGATCAGACTCTGCCTCTAGGATGGAAGAGAAATTAACAACGAACTTTCTGGAATAGTCAGACTAGTGGGTGAGATTTGATCTGATGTGATGATATTGGCTAGCTGGGATGGGATTTGAGTCTTTTATTAGAGGCTCCTAGGTTTAATGAGTCATTGTGAAAGAGTCCCGTGAGAGGCAAGAGCTGTAGCTCTTATGCTATATAGGCATAAAAGAAGAGGAGATAGGAGTTTTTGGAACAAGAGTTTGATCTTTTGTTATAGCTTCTCCCACTCATTTGCTCTGTGACTGGATGAAAGGGTCTGCAAGGCAGAAATCATTAGCCAGTATTTTACCAGCTCCGAGGCTCACCTGGACACTCAACGAGTCCACATCAAATCTTATCTTCAGAACCAGGGCAGATGTCAAGGATATCAGCAGGACTTTATCCTCTGCCTATCACAACCTCTAAACAGAGGCTAAGCTCTCCACTGTGCATGCCCAGACATCTAACCACATGGTTGTTTTCTAGGAGGATGGGAATTATATATGCCATAATGTGTATGGCATAATTGGCTGCTATTGCCAATGGTTTTGCAAGAGTCAGCTCTGTGGTTGAAGTACAAAAATTCTTGCTGTCTTCATGTCCTCATAACAATGCAAATAATATTAACTTGACTAATAAACTGCTTGATATATTAAAACAATCTTCTCTCTGAAAAAGTGAAGTAAATGAGGGTCTGTTAGGGGTCCATGCAGTGAGAAAGAAACACTTTTGAGCCTGTAGAAAGCTGCTCCAGCTTTTCTGTTGGACAGATGAAGAGAAGGAAACCTTGCAAATGCTTCTGGTAGGGCACTAGTTTGTCAGGCTGCCTCAGTCACGGCTCATATAAAGAGTTGATTTTTTCTCCTATGCTACTAAAGACCAGGAAATGATCAGATTCATTGCAATCCAGGGCTAAAACTTTGTACTGGATTCCAGAGACCTTGATGGTAACAATCTAGTTTTTCACTTCTCAGCACAAACTTATAAAATGAAAGCACATCAGTAGCAGTGGCAGTGAAACTCCACATCCCTGGAACAGACTATGCTCAGATAAACTGATATGGAATCTGACTTAAAGGGATCCTGATGAAAGGAAAGAAGGATAGCTGTCCTTCCTTCCTTCCTTCCTTCCTTCCTTCCTTCCTTCCTTCCTTCCTTCCTTCCGGATTTGTCCTTCTTTTCTTCTTTCAGCCCCATTTCTCAAGCAGCATTTGATGGAAGACCTAAGTCACTGCCTTAACTGAATTCTGTCTGTAGCCTTCAGGCCTGAGTTCATGGGCATATTTCAGTGATTGCTTTAGAAAACTGGATGCATTTTTCTAAGCTGGTTTTAGTCAGACACCAAGCAGCTATTTCTTACTTTGGAGAGACGTTGTACATTGTTCAGCTCTCAGGAAAACTTTTATTTGGCTTTGGTTGCCACATAGTAAGAAAAAAAAGAAGAGTTCTTTCCCTCAGCAAACTGTGAACATTTAAATGGAATGGTTCTGATTTTGCAAGGGGAATGCTTGCTGGAGGAAAAGAACAGCCTTCTGGTTTCACTAAGCAAACGATGAGTCTTGCACAATATTGGGACCTCTGTTGAAAACACAGTTGATTAATGTTCCTGTGCTCTGGAATGGTCTGTATGGATTTGCAGCCTACCCATGTAAATAGGTATGGTGCTAAACAGTGCTTGGAGAACACCAGGTGAGGATGCATCACCAGCTGAAGAAATACAGCTCCTAGGAAAACAATGGTGCTCCTGAGCATTACAAATTTTACTACCACCTGACAGCCAACTGCCTGTCTTAGTGCTTAAATCCCCAGGGAGGAGCCATAGCCTTTGAGCCCAATGAGGATCCTGCTCCCAAAGGATTTTATGGATTAAGAACTGTTCAGTAGTAATTGGTAGGTGCACTCCTTCTTCTGAGTTTATGGTTCTTTTACTTCCCCCTTTGTCCCTTCAATAGTCAGCCTGAAGAAGGATTCTTTAGAAGAAGTTGTACTCCTCCCATTCCCTGTGAGTACACAGGGGTAGAGCACAGAATGAGAAGACAGGAAACACTCCCAAGCTGCTTCTCTTCTTGAGGAACACTCACAGGGGTACAGAAATTATTCAGAACTGGAGTAAAATCAATCAATAGGCAATAATTAGGCAGAATGCAGGGTGATGAAGATCTTTTTCTCCTGCAGCCATGGTCTGCCTGGTTTGGGCAAAGTGGAGGTGGCCTTTAAGTCAGTGCCTGGAGTTTCTGATTGCTTAGTTCTAGGCCATCAAGGATGTCTAAGCCATAGGGAACAGCAGAAACAGATGTCTCGGTGTTTGGGCTGGTTGAACATGGTCCCCAGCTAAAGTGAGATGCATCCTTTGATTTGTGTGGTGCTCGTTCCTGACTTACAGTTCCACCTTGAGAAACCAAATTTAAGAATATCTTGATATTAATCTTTCCATTACTCTCCTTTTCTTAAGAAAATTGCTTTTATGTGAATATGAACTCCTCAGAATTATGCCCTTCTTTGCATTTTTATGGCTATAAGATACAGCTAGAGCTTGTAAAGCCAAGGATTTAGACTGACAATGGTGTGAAGAGTTGGGTTGAAAAAAATATAAAGCATCTGGTATCTTTTCAAAGTGGAAACATTAATGCTTAGAAATCTTGGGAAAGAAGCTGAGATCTCCATAAAGTCAAAGAGTATGAGAAAAAATACAAAAACTTTCTGCTGAAATGAAAGAGAAAAAGATATTTCAGATGATAGATAATTCTGCAGGATTAACATTCACAAAAACATCTCCCTTATTGATTTGCACTAGGAATTGTGATATGAAACTTTCATTTTTCAAGACAATTAGGCAGTATGAATTCAAGTGAATCAATGAAGCTGAAATCCTACTTTATCTTGAAACAGAATGAAATTTCATTGAGATCAGGTGGAGCTAGGATTTCTGCCTGAGACTACAGTTTACACTGTCAACAACCAACAGAGAAACAAACTGTAGGAATATATGAGCAGTTATCTCATATAAATATGAGATATCTAGGCTGTTATCTAAGCTTTGCCTAGTTAAAAAAGTAATTGATCTCATCCCTTCATGGTATTATGGAGAATTTTTTCATTGAAAACTAAAAATATATACCCAGATGGGGCAGTTTAGAATAAATACAGTGAGGATTCTGCTTGGATACAGCCTTGTATTTGCCTTGACTGAATTACAGCCACTTACATTTCCTCTATAAGAGTATTTGACAGAATGAGTTAACTGTGGAATTGTTTGCTTTTAACCAACAAATCATGATTGCAAATCATGCACATAAAGTCATTTTTTTTATCTCATAATCATGAATCTCACACAGGAAATATGAACTTGAGAATGACTATTACATAGTCAGGGATCACAAATATGCCATTTGTTGTAGGCCTCCAATTTGAGATTGAGTTTATTGAATACAAGAAAAACTCCACCTTTAAAAGAGCTACTGAAAAGATGTATTTGAAAAGAAAATATATGAAATATTATTATAACTACTGCTACTACTAAACCAAATTTGTAAAACTCAAAAGAAATTTTCTTTCTGCTTCCAAATTCCCAGAAGCACTTTACCAAATCTGCCCCTTTTCACTATTATGTTTGTATGGAAAGTTGAAATATGATTTCCTGTATTCCAGAGAGAGTCACACTGCTTGTTAGCTTCTGAAACCCAGGAATCTCTGATCTCTGCATGAACTGTTGATTTCCGTGATTTAGCATTTGCCTTAAATTGAACACTGATGTTATCAGCAAACTGCTGCAGCAGGGTTTATCTCTTTTTTTCAGTGGCCATGCAATTTATCAGGTAGCTGTCAGGCACAAAGGGAACACAGATAAACACAGGACCACAGAAAATAAAAGACCATATCCATGCCCATGCATACTCTTCCCTGCAGTGCAGTGTAACTCTGCAGGTAACTACATCCCTGTTGGATAAAGCACATGTATTTTTTTTATGTATTATGGATTCCAGTGGCAATTTACAGAGCAGCTAAGTCCAGTTGCTGAATCAGGAATAATTAAGTGATTTGCATTCCTAGAAAATGGCAAGGAAGCTGGTGAAGGGTCTGGAGAACAAGTCTGATTAGGAGCAGCTGAGGGAGCTGAGGGTGAGGAAAGCTCAGGGGTACATTATTGTTCTCTTCATGCCCAGGGAAGCTGTTGAGTCACCATCTCTGGATGAGTAGATGTGGCACTTGGGGACATGGTTTAGTGGTGAACTTGCTACTGCTGAGTTAACTGTTGGACTATATGATCTTAGAGGTCTTTTCCAATAAAAATGATTCTGTGATTCTATGGTTGACTCAATAGTATTGATTGCTTGGTTGGTTATATTTCAGTTCTAATGGACAGATAGGAGATACTATTTTTGTTTTAATGTTTTCTCTTTCAGATGTGATTGTACAATATGCATCAAAATGCACCTCTCCAACAACTTTAAGTTTCTTAAAATAATTGCGCACCTAAAAATAGAAAAGGAAATTCTCAGTTTGTTTCTAGACCACAGATACAGAATAAAACTACATACAGACTTAGAGTGGGTAGTTCCATCTTCCTGAAGTATTTAAAAGTGTGACAGAGAATTTTGACTTAGAAACATTTAGATTAATAGTTGCCAATTTCCCAAAACATACTTAGGATAACTTGCGCAGACTCCTAGAGCCCTGACTCTATCTTGGAAGAGAGAAAGAGAGGAGATGAAACTTTGGTCAATAACACATAGACCATTGATAGCTCAGCTTAGATTTGAAGCCATATTTCCTTCTGGAGCAGTGAGTGGCCAACCCACCTCACCAGCCCAGAGTCCTTGTGCTGTGCTTGAACTGTTGTTCCTTGCACCCTCGCCCACAGCAGCTGGGAAGTAGGGGCTGCTGGGATGTTTGATGATTCTGGGATCTATCCATAGTTTGTACCTGCCTTTTCCATGCAGCAACCATAAGCAGAAGAGCTTGGCAGCAGGATCTCCTTCTCCTGAGTGACAGAGGATAGAATAGACAAACCTGCCATTTTCAGATGTGCTGTCTGTGAGTTACTTGCCCTTACTCAGGAGGTAATTTCTCAGCAGAAACTCTTGGTAGGCTGCTGACAGTAGCATGGTCCTTTGTGTAACACAGAAGGTTGGGAGAGATTTGCTCCTGCTGAGTGCAGGAGGAGGAGCAAAGGAGCAAGCAAGGTGAGAGTGGAAATGATGCACTTGCCCATTGCTAAACTCTGCCTGCCTGTGAGTGGCTGCTGCAGAACCCTTTCCGTCCTTCAAAAAGCTGTAATTGAGGCATAATATAAGTTCTGATAAGCAATCTGAGTTGTAAGTACAGAAAATACTTTTTTTTCATTCAGTCTGTTAACATCAGTGTTTGTCCTACATAAATGACTGCAGTGCAGCTGGAGAGGAGCTTCTGGGAGGGTCTGAGCAGAACACAAGTAATTACTTAGAGACAAGCTATCCCTGTGCATGTTGTAACTCATTGTCGTGCCACAATGGTATTTTAGGCAATTACAGCACAGGACTGTACATTTTTGCACAAATATATTTGCTTGACAAAACAAGCCTTTATTCGCACATGATGGGTAATTGTGTGTCCAAGCGTCTCATAAAACTGCACTCACACTGGGTGCAGGCAGAAGAGGCACAGAGGCCCTTGCATAAAAACTAGGGATCCCAAAAACATGCTGAATGAATTTTGACTTGAACACACTGTCCTATAATTGCACTCCCAGCAGCATGTGTGTGGGGTTCCTGAAAAAGCTCTTGGGAGGGAGGGGAAGAAGAACAAAACAATATCAAAGAAGAGCCATGTGGTGTTGATGGGCTTGGAAAAGCCATCTTGCTAATTGTTTGCAGGATGCATTCCAGGTTACTGCAAGCCAAGAGGCTGCAGGGTTTGTTGGGCTGAACTGAAAATTACAGCATGCTCTCCTGTCCTTGTCTTACTTGACTGATGGGAGACTCACATCCCCTTGGGCACCCACAGGAATTAGGATCTGGTGTGTCCCACCGTAGGGCGTGCTGCTGGCGGGGCTTTGATCAGAGTTCAGCCTTTGTTGTTGAAAGGATATATTTAATCTCAGCAGATTCAAAATGGAGATGGGCTGTTCAATGCCATTGCCACAGGACTTGTCTCCCCTCCCTTTCCCCCAACAAAAGAAAAGCAAATGACCAGCCAAATTATGTTTTGTTTCCACTAAGTAGACTGTTATGAGTTGTTTGTATATTTATCATCACCAAGACTAAAAGGCATCATGCTGGGCTGATTTCAAAGCTGTTCCTTATTACCAGTAGTTTTTAATGTGAGAATCAAAGTCGTTTTTCAATTACTGCCCATGACCTTAGAAAAATATTTGGCATCGTACTTCTGAAGTTCACTTAGTGGAGGCCACTAAGTCTTGTAATTGAAGCCAGCCCAGCAAATATTTAGGAATGAATAGTGAGAACCTGCCTATCCTGTGTAAATCACCCTGGTATATATGCTCTGTGATAAGTGTTTTCTTTTGCCACCAGGGCAGTCAGGCTTGGTCCACAGCTGGCTCCTTGCTAGCAGTATTTCAGATATTGCAGCATTTCAGATTCTTTCAAGTTAGAGGAGCCAGGTTCAAGGACTAGATGACACTGAAGGAATAAAAGCAATAAAGGCAGTAGTTATCTGTGTTCTGTAGTGCTGGATGGAGATTAGGTGCAATGGCAGGTACAGTCAGCTGTGTCTGACTTGCTCCGTTTGGTCAGTGCTGTCATAACTGGGGATCCTGCAGCTCTGCAGGCTCTGAGGTGGAATTCTGGTGTAGCAAGCCTAAACACCAAAGTGGTGGTACAGATCTGGAAGATCCCAGACATTTCACCAGGTGAAAGGAATGGCACTTCTGCATGCTGATACTCATTGTGGTATCCAAACACCCTTATCTTCACCTGAAAGCAACTTTCTTACCAGATGTCTTTTCAGTTCCCTTAGGCACTGGGAACTATTTGTGAAATGCTTCTTGCTGCCCCTTGAGTTGTTCCTGCCCTTTCTGCCTCCTGTGGATGTTCATTTTCCTCAAATGAAGCATTATTCCACCATCAGTGTGGGAGAGGAGGGAATTTATGTTTTCCTGGATGCCCCTGGCATGCCATATACACGTGGGATTTGTCAGTCCTGTTGCTGTTGTCTCTGATGTTCCTGGGAACTTTTCTGGCCATGTCTTCAGGTTGACAGGGCAGATACCACAGTTAGGATATAATGGATTAATCATATTGAATAAATGCTTTAGCTGTTGAGCTGGCACATAGTGACAGACCCAAGCAATAACTCTTCATTTCATCAGGTAGACAGACACTTTGATGGATGGGGACTGCAAGGGGATTCACTGAGGTTAATGGACTGTTATGGCAGAGACTGACAGAGCTAAGGCTTCATTCACCATTTAAACTGGGTCCTGGGGATGCTTAGATTTGGTGCCTGGTGGGAGCTGGAATCAACTTTCTGCAGAATAGTTGGGGGATGTCAGCTGAGAATGGTTGTGCATTACAGCAGACATGTGTTCCCACCAAGCTTGGGAGCTCCCAGCAGATGAAGGTGCGAGCAGTTCTGTAGTTTAACTGTCTGTAGGTCACTGCCAGGTCACACTTCCCTCCAGTTTCCTGGGTGCTGCTGTATGCCTTTATAAGATTCTGGGTAAAGTGAGTGTCCCTAGCAGGTAACATAGAACTACAGATGGGTGAAAGCTGAGAGCACAAGACAGCCTTGTCTGTTATTTGGGGTGCAATAGGCAAAGGCTGTTCCAGATCCATGAGGAAAGCAAATGTAACTCCAAATCAGAAGTTTCTCAAGTTGTCAAATTTGAGGCTGCACCATAGAACATTTTTAATATTTCTGTCAGAGCACTTAGAGTAGCTAAAGCACTGGGTGTGAGTGTTCAGCTACCTGTTGACCTAACCCCTTCTTTGGAGGCCCTGAGGGGAGCTCAGATAGCAATCAGCCTCAGTCAGCTCCACCAAGATGGGTTTCTATTATGCAAAAGGGGTATCACAGCCTGACCCTCACAACCCATCATTAAAATTCCTCCAGAGCTCCAGCCCAGTCCCCAGTCAGGGGCAGATTCCAAGTCCTGAGGGTGAGGTCATGTCTGCAATGAGTCCATGACAATAATTGCCATTATATAGCCCTATTTACTCTCTGGAGGCACATTAATGTTACTGCAGAATGAAGCCACGGGCAACAGAAAGAGCACCTACTTGTGACTTTATGGGTTTTTTAGCTTTAAGTTGCTAATCTATTGTTTCCCATTGCCTTGGTCCATCACATGGTAAGTCATGGATTGCTGAGTTCTAGTTAATCAGGACTAATATAAAAACACATGTTTTTAAATAAACATAAAGAGCTGAAATGACTAAGTACTTGCATCCAGCTTATATGTGTGTTGGTATAGTTTGCATTCAGCTTTTAGAGTATTGCTGTCCTTCCATCTTGTTTCCATAAGGCTTGTAAATTGTTCAACAGTGCAAAGGCTTGAAAATACCTGACCAGGATTTTGCAGAGGTCAGCTGTGTGTCAGTGTTCTTGGGGTTGGAGGCAGAACAGGTTATGGACTTACACCTAGCTCTAGCATAAGCTCTTTGTTTTACTACTTCTGTTGTCTCCCAGGTGAATTTACTTTTCCTCTTCATTATTGTTTATGTTTACAATAACTGTTGCTCTGCCTAATGAACCTCTGTGCTCCTGTTTAACTTGAGTAATGTAAGTTTAACAGTGGGTCACATCCAGGAAATGTGCTAACTTTTTAGCATTTTCTGTTGAAGTTTGTATTTCCTGCATCAATCTATGTGTGGATGTCAGGAGGGTTCTACCCCCTTAGCTGGGTTTTCCTTATTTATTACCTTCTCTGTCCTGGAGGGAAAGAATGAAATTTTAAAGATTACTCATTTACAGTTTCTGTAGGTTCAACATCCTTGCTTTCCAGTGCGCTTCCTTTCTGCTAGTAGACAACATTTTGCAGAGGGACTGGATAAGTTTTTTTTATATCTGTGGCCACAGGCCTACTATCAGTGACAATTCACTTTTTTCCACTAAAATTTACAAAGCTCTGTCAGCAGAATGCCTTTTTTAATACACCACTGAAGCACATGGGGAAGAAATCTGGGACAAGAGTGAATTAGTAAGAACTTATCACTAGGAGGTGAGACCTAAACAGAAAATATAATTAAACCAGCATTATGTCACACTGGAGATCTAAAACAATTTTCCAAGTGTGATCCCTTTTATGCCAGCAGAAAGCAGAATTAGCTCTAGGTATTCTGTGCAGTGAGTTTGGTCAAAGAGAGAGCACCTCTGTCCCCATATCCTAAGTTGTTTCTCTGTTTGTCTGGGGGCTTAGTGAGAAAGTGATTTAAAACAGTAGAAAACTTAAATATATTCTTTCATAATATATTAACACTTGCAAGCAAGGAATTACATATATTAACACTTCCTAGCAAGGAATTAGCAAGGAATGCTAATGAGGAATTTAGAGCAGGTTTTAATCATAGATCACAGCATTCACACTGATGTGCTCCACTCAGTTCTTGGCTCTCCATGGTTACTCAGTGTCCAGGTTTTTGTACTGGAATAGAAATTGATGGCTTTCTTGCTTTATTCATTCCCCTTTCACATAATACTCCTTGGGCTGGCTCTGAAGATAAATCCTTCTCAAGCTTCAGACATAAATCAGAGTTGGGGATATGTGCGCTCGGAAGATGTCAGCTGTCCATAGCATAGCTTGTGTTTGCAGCCTGGGCAGCAGGGAACTGCTGCAAATTCAGAGAAAGCCTCTGCTTCCCACTGCAAATTCTTTCCCTGGGCAGCTACAGATCCATGGAAACTCTGCGCACAATGCACCAAGAGTTAAAGTTTTAAATCTAATTTTTTGTGAGTCTCTGCTTTGTTGCCATCCTTTGTCTGGCAGGTGCAGTGAAATGCACAGGCAGTACCTCAATGCCACTTGTGCCACTGTGTTCACTGGCATGTTCTGTTCTGACTTGATAGAACACAGCTCATGCAAAATGCTCAGCAACAGACCCTGCACAAGCCTTGGCTATCATCTGCACTTCAAATTCCTGGGGGTTTGTTGCTTTTAGTTCAGGGCTTATATTCACAATAGCTTTGCCAAAGAGGAAAAAAGGAAAAAAGGGTTCCATTTGGTGGGTCTCACAGCTCGGGTGTGTGCTTGGCAGTAGCGCCCGCAGGTGCAAATGTGCCCAGATGTCAGCAGGATCGGTTCTGAGGGCAGCATGGAATGGGGCAGTGAACATTTCAGACACCAGGGCAGGTGAGTGCAGCAGTGGCTGAGGAGCTCTGGAAGTGAGGTGTGAGCTGAGCACACACCACACAAACACTGTGAAATTGTTTATTAAAACAGTGAGTGTTTCATGGCTCTTGCAAGCAAACACATGCACACAGGACAGGAGTCAGGACCCTGCATGAAGGGTTTGGGTGCCTGTTCCTCACCATCACTACGCCCTGTTTCCACACTGCCAGAGGCTGTTATCCTGTGCTGGACTGTCCCCTGCATAGATTATTGCCCCAAATTTTCCCATGGGAATTTTTCACACAGTAAGACACCAGAGATGTTTGTGCTTTTTGGAACAGGGCAAGGTTCCATGAGAGTTCTCTGGAAATCATGGAACACGCCTCAGGCTCTGCTCTTCCAAGCAGGTCTCCTCCTTCCACATCCTCCTGAAGTCTGAGGGTCACTTCTCATCTCTGAAGGTCAGTTTGCCCAGACCTTGTCAGAGCCATTCCTAGTTTATATTTATTTAAAACTGCTGTAACTAATCTCTGCAGCTTTCTTTCCATTACTCACTGAGTTTAAAAGTAGACAGTTGGTGAATCTGGATTTGTTCCAAGACACATATTTCGGGCTTTTTAGATAGAATAATTTTCTCCATTTGTATAATATTTTAGAGGAGTTGTATAATTATTTCTTATATTGATCAATATATCATCAAAGTGGAAATCATTCTCATCCTTCTGCTCATTCTTTTGAGATATTTTTCCATCTAAGAATCTACAGTGGAATATTTACTTTTTCATCTAACATAAATATTGCCCAGCTCAAGATCCTCTTCTGAAATCAAGAACATCTAAAGATTTTAGATAAAGAATATCTAAAGATCTCCAGAAAAAAAGACCTCAGACTTTGCTGGTCAGAGGAGTGGACAGTGTAATTGAGCCAGTAGCTCACTGACGTATGTGTGGTTGGCATGAAAATCACAAATGTACCACTTGATTTATGTTCTCCTTTTGCAAATTGCGTTCCAACTTGTTTTAGCAAAGGATGCTGGACAAAGTTCTAATGGATCAAAAGAGTGTGGCTTCATGAAATGATTGGCTGACCTGAAGTGCAGGAGTGGCTGGAGGAGAGAGTGGAAAGTTGATCAAAATATTTGCAAGATGTGAAACTTAAAAAGAAGTTTGGGGTTTGGTCATTGAAATTTTTATTGTTGTGGAAAAACTGTATTTCTCTTCTTGTCATCATTTGAACTGTGGTGGTAATCCAACTACCCCATCAGCTGTTTGCCCAGTTAATAAAAGTATCTTTTGGCATATAATGGAGATTTGCAACAAGACTGCATATAAAATTTGAGATAAATTTGAGAATTAGGCTGTTCAATCTGAATATTGATCACTTTAGGCACTTTGGAAATGTGGCCGTAACTACCCGTGGTTACAAGAGAAAGAGGTATAGAACTGTCTGAAAAAAAAAGATTTTCTTGAATTGAGTGAAGCTGGGAAGGACAGAAGCATGTCAGGCAGCAGAGTGAAGCATTCTGCTTGGATTGGAAAGTATAAAAATTTACAGACTATGGAGACATAAAAAGTAGGACTCCAAAAGAAAATGTTACCAAGCTGTCCTGGGTATATGCCAGCCTGCCTGCCTGCTGGGACTGGGGCTTATAGGGACTGGAGTCTGGTGTCTTTGGTGTTTGCTCCAAATCACAGACTCCTTGAGCTTTAGCTTTCACTGCCTGCACAAGGCAGTTATGTGAGGAAGGGAGTTAGCTTCTCTTTGTACTGCTGTGCAGGAGAACTCCTTGTTGCAGGACACCCTTGAGATACATCACTGGTCTAAACCTCTTAGCTTCAGATCTTTTGCAGATCTCTTCTCTTATGATGTGTGAAGTATTGAAAATCACTCCATGAACCACCATGTTTCCACTGTTGTGCAACAGGGAGCTTGGTTTGCACTCTGGCAATTCCCATCTGCAAGACAGGAGTTGTGAAATAGTAAAAGAAAGTAGGTGTGCAATAGAACAAGAAAGGTACAGCTCCCTTAGTCACCTTCACCAGAAAAAAAAAAAAGAACACTTGCTCAGTGTGCATCTGTGATGGATTCTGTGCAGCTGGTGAGACCACAGGACCCAAAATCTTTACTCCTCTGGGATCATCAGCAGCTCTAGGGGGACACCAGGACAGTGGGAGGAGCTTGGGTTGGGCTGTCATTGCCTCAACCAGTGCATTTTCCACTGTCACTGGCCCCAAGGTGCCAGTGGCTGTAGAGATCTTTGCTGGAGGGGCCTTTCTGCTGCAGGGTCCTGGCTGAGGCTGATGGGCTGTGATGGCAGAGCATGACTGACAGCCTGGCCCTTGGGGTGTGACACTCTACTTGTGCTGGGTTTGGAAAAGATTATGCCTTCCAGCAGCTCTTTGAACCCTGTGGTTAAAAGTGATGAATGGGTAGTCAGTGAAAAGACCTAGAAATAAACCACTAATTCAATTATGAATGAAATAGGCCTAGCCAGCACTATTAAAATAAATATTTTGCCTTATATTGACTAGAGAAGGGAGTGATTTTACAGCTGTCTCCACAGCCAGAGTGATACAAGAGAATTCAGTTGAAGTTGAGCAAAAGCTGTTGCTGAATGTGGGAATGTGTTCTGGCTGATGAAACACCCTTAGTTAGAAGTCCTTTATGTTTGAGTAATTTAATGAACTACTGGATAACACATTGCAGAGAAATCTGCCATAATTTTTCATATCGCAGTCAAATGTTTCCCTCCCTGGTACAATTCTTACATGTTCTTTTAATTTTATTATTATTATTATTATTATTGTCATTATTACACATTTCCTACGTGTTTCTGCACTGCCATTCAGTGTGCCATTTGGGCAATGGTAATTTCACTCAGCATGGCACATGCTTGGTTTACTGGGACAGCATTTGAAAAGCCTGATGATCTTCAGGTGAGCACCATGGTGTGAATAAGGTAGTTTGTATCTTCTCAAACTAATGCTCCAGGGTCTTTGCAGAGCTGAGAGTATGCCACTGCACAGATTCTGCTCACTCTGTTTGAAAGTTGCTCAGAGAGCTGAAGACGTTTCAAATATGAAAGCAATGCTGTTGGACACAATGAAGATGTTTCTTGTCCACAAAAGGGAGCAGGTTTAATTCTATAAAGCCCTGTTAGGGAAGTGTCTGTCCTGTCCTTGCAGGGAGACCCTGGAGGACATTTCACTGAGCCATGGAAACCACTGGAGCTCCAGAGGCACTGAATGTACCTCTAGGGACACTGGACATGGTCACAGATGTGGCCTGAGAGAGGAGCACGGCCTCACACTGCGCATCCATGCAGCAGCTCCTGGAGAGTTATGGGGCAGCTGCTGGTGAGGAAGGGTGTTCACTGCACTTCACTGACATTAGAGTTCATAAGAGTGGGTAGGAACTGTCATGAAACTACACCTGAATATTATCTATGTGGGCAACTTTGGTGGTCAGTCTCAAACATGCCACGTTTCTAAGACCATTCACACCATCTCTGATCTGGTCAGAGATATCCACTTTAGTAAAACTCTGCAGGACAGATGTGTGAAGTAAGACTTGCTGAACAGGAAGGAATCACACATTCTGAATTTACCACCTTTACATTACAAAAAAAATTCTTAAAATCATGCAAGAACCCACAATGAGGGCGAAGAGAAATAAAATCCACACTGAACTCTAAGAGTCATATTTCCTACTTTGCAGTCTCCTCACTGCTCTATATCATCAGTATGCATGGAAAGCCAAGGAAGTATTTTGTTTATTTGTTTTTGTTTGTTTGTTTGAACTCCATACTGCTCTGAAGCTGAGGGAGTGCTGCAAGACTCATGATGTGCTTGGAAATTGAAGGGTAAAAGGTAAAGCTAATAATGTTGTCTATTTGAAGAAAAGGCAGAGTGGATTTGGATGGATGACAGATATTATAAAAGCAAGTGTTTGTTTCTGTATGTGTATTTGTGTACACAGTCTGTCCTCCATCTAGTGACTATGCTTGAGCCAAAAATGGGATTAAGAGCAAGGGTTAAAAAAAAATCCCAAAGCATAAACCAAAAAAGGTCATTTTACTTTTTGCTCATTATAATCAAGCTACAAGATCTTCTCTGAAAGCATATAAGAAAACTCTGTGTCAAGGCATACAATAAAATATTAGAAGTCCAACCAACAGAACAGAATAACAACAGAATAATTTTACAGCTTCTATACCTCAAGTCACCCATTTTCAGGAGTATCTTTTCAAAGATGTCCTTTTCACCATGTGAAATGGATCTTATTCTCTTGCTGCTTCCAGAATGCCTGGGAGAAAAGCAGTTAAGGGAATTAAAGAGTGAGGCTCACTTCATCCCCTAAAGAAATGAATTTTTCCCCACTTGCATTTTGTTCTGCAGTGATTGGTGTGGTATTGTGTGATCCTCCTTGCAGGAGCCCTGCTGCCTTTGGGCAGCTCAGATGCAATGGAGGAGAGGCATAAGAGGGAAATTCCAATTCTTTTAAAAAATATATTTTCAATGTTGTCTACCCATCTAATTTTATGCATCTCTACAAAGTATCTTGGTCCAGATATTCTGGAAAAGGTGAAAGTCCAAGACAAACCTGTGTGTCAAGATTTCAAAACTAAACCAAACCAAAACAGCATTCTCAGCTGTTCAGGTTAATATGTAGTTTCTTGGGGTTGTCATCATTGGGCTAAATTGATGTAAAGTACTTCTGAAAGCTCAAGAATCAGTCAAGCCCTTAAATAAATGAATTCACAGATTAATTGGATGTGAGATGCAGGGGGTGAAGGTCAGGTACCCTGAGTACCTGGGCTTATAAACAGATCATTTTAGCCCCAGGAGGGGGAACTCTCACCCCCCTGTACACCCAGGGTATCTTCCTTTCTAGCCATTGTCTCTGAGTTCTCTGAGCTATAATTTGCTTTTGCTTTAAACAGAATGTCACATTTGACAAGGCAATCATGCATTTGAAACCAGGCAATAGCAACTTAAAAGAGAAAATATGGTAAATAAGAAACTGGAAATTGTTTCACAGTAAGCACCTGGGGCCACAATGGAGCCAAGGGAGTGATCTGTGCAGGCTGTGTGTTGTAACTTGCTCTCTTACTTTCTGTATATTTGAACTCATCCTAAAGATATTCCTGGAAAACTCAACTTGAAACGCTGCCTTCTTTAGTGAGAGACATCAAAAATCATGTACTGTCAAATTTCACTCATTAATTGTTACCTCCAGAGCACTCACTTGCAAGTGTGTCCCTGGCCAGCCTGTCACCAGCCCCACTCTAGAGCAGCTCCAGGAAAAGGTGAGGAATATTTTAAGCCCTGATTTGGTACCCCTTTTGAGGTGTCTGGGTTACAGAATGTGCAATGTTATGGGGGCTGAGCTCCCACAGCAGGGCTGGTCCCAGTAATAGGGCTGTGTACAAGTGAATTTCCTGACATTAAAACAACCTTGACATAAAAGGCAAAAAATAAATGTAGAAAATATTTTCTTTCACATTTTTTTTCCAGTTCTTTTCTCTCCTCCCTAGAGTAACAACCTAAATTAAAATACTTTTAAGGAGGAGTTTCCATTCACATTTTACCTCTCCTGCAGCCTCATTTTGCCTTTTTTTTAGAGGAAAGAATAAGCAGAGAAGAACAAAGAGGGATTAAAAAAATGCTGAAATGTAGCATTTTGTTCCTCTGAACTCGACTCACTCTAGGGAATTTTTAGAGAATGAATTTCTTATGATATGCAGGGGACTGGGTGAGATTCCCTTCTGACTTACCATGACACTGGAGATATATGTAAAACTCAAGAAATCTTTTAAATAAGGGCACCTTCTGGGACTGGAGAAAGATGAAAGCCTTCCTTTGGCTCAGTGAGCATAATGTGGGTCCATGAGCATGATACAGGTGTGTAAGGGGCTGGTGAGAAAGGACTAAGGAGGATTTTATTTGTGACCACTGGCAAGGGGTGTAGGTGGGGCTGGGTGGAGAGAGGGAGTCATAGGGTGCTGAATTTCAGGAGACAACCTTGAGCCCAACTTGGGTCACCTTTTCTTCCACTCCCATGGGTTCTACCACAGCAATGGCATGGCTTGTTTATGAGGGACAGAAACCACCTCTATTTTAGCCCAGTTTCTAGCCTGGAGGCTAGATCCTGTCCCTCTGAGGGCTGATTTGGGTGAGGGTGCAGGGTTAAGATGCTGTGCAGAAGCACTCACCCATGTTCAGGTTTCTGAGGTCCCATGGAGCAGGACCTGCTGCTTGCACCCAGGGATGTGTGACACAGCCAGCTCCTGTCCCCTGGGCTGCCTCTTGGTGCATCCCCACTCACAAAGTGCCCCTTCAGCTCTGCCCTTGGTGGGCAGACAGATGCAACTCCTGGCCTGGGCACAGGAGACAGACCCAGAGCTGCAGCTGTGCCAAGAGCCCTGCCAGGAGTCTGTGCTGGGAACTGGGGGAGCTGAGTCACCCCTGGAGGCCTTTCCCATCTAACTGGTCCTTGTCGTGCCTAACCTGTTTGGGTGCCTAAAGCAGATGGTTTTGGCATCAGTCTCCCATGGAGATTAATTAGCTTCAAGTCCCTGATCTGGTGAACAGTTAATGATCTGTGCAAAACTGAAAATCTTCAACTGAGAGAGCCGAAAAAGCCAGCAGCCTAATGAGCACTTGGTGCCCCTGAGAGCCCAGCAGCCCTGTCCCCTCTGCAAACCACAGCAAGCACAGCTAATCTGATCCTAAATCCCTTTCATCCTAGGTGAGAGCCCTAACCACAGCCCTGTGGGCTGTCTGCCTGTCTCTCTGCTCTTTCATTTCAATGAAAGCTGTAAAATAACTCTTTTTTTTTTTTTTTGCATATGGAAATGGGAGTAATTTCTAAAATCCCAGGAATATTTGCAAGGCAGGAAAAGCATTTCCTGCCCAACCAGGAACAGCCACAGGTCACAATCACAGCCTTCTGAGACCAAGTACAGGCTCTCTATAATTGTGTGTTATACGCAAATGTGTTCACTTTTTATGAATGTATTGGGGTTTTTTTTAAACTTCTGAAGAGTTATTTCAGTGTGAGAGCAGCCCCAGACCTGAAGAATATACCTTTGTGTGCAGTTCTCTAACTACAGTGTTTCTAGGTTAACACTCAAAGACTTGAAAGCCAGACGAGATCTCAGAGGAAACTTTAATAAAAGTAGTCAATCTGTCTGGAATAGGAGCTCAGAGTTTGCAATGTAAAATAGTTGCTTATGAAAAATGCATCCTTCCTAAGTGAAACAACATAATCCTCCTGGCAAAAAGCCACAAGTTGGGTTTCTCTTCCAAAAGCTGTCAAAAAGCAGACAACAAAAATAATGCCTGTCACATTTTCAATTTCATATTCTGTGTGACTTTACGAGCAGATTAACTACAGATCAAAAAAAGAAAACTCCCAGGGCAGTTCAAAGAAAGAAGTCAAAGTGGGACAAGAGGGAGAGCCCACCTCCAAGGCGTGTCCTTTGTGCTCCAGGCAGCCCAGGACTCAGACTGGGTCTGTGGGGCTCGTGTACTCCCAGCTGCAGGCAGTGGTGCTGTGCACAGAGCGAAGGCACCGGGCTGTGGATACATTCAAGGGTTGCCACTTGGAATTGGCTTTATTGTTCTTTTCCTTGTCCTAGACATGGCTGGGAGTGAGCATCAAGTAGGTGGGTCCTGGAGAGACTGGTGGGAGGATCAAGCTTCACCTGGATGACCACAGGCTGCCAAAGCGTCTTTCCCAGTGGGAAATCCTCATGCTCTCTGCTGTGCTCCTTGGCCTAGCACATGGTATTGCTGGGCCAGGCCCTTCAATAGCTCCTGTTTTCACCACAGACCACGGTTTTGGTGGTTGTTTCATCACCAATGCTTTGAGCAGAGAGTTGGTAAGGTATTGCTTGTTGTTTCTAATACACCCTTAGCATTCTAATACACCCCCCAAGTGGCAGAGGGGTTTTAGAGAAGTATAAAGTTACTCCTTGAACAGCAAGAGCCACTGTGTAACTTTCATGGGATAGAGGAAGGGAAAATTTGTTTGTCACTCAGAATAGATTTTTATTCTGGCCAAAATTTGATGTTCTTTTTCCTTTTTGTTGTCTTCTTGGTAAAAACCAACCAACCAACAAACCAAAACCCCCAAACAACAAAGCCAGAACTGGAAAAGCTTTTCACAGGGACAAGTTTTCAAGTTTTGCAGTTTAGATGCTCTGCATCTTCCTTTTTTGCCCTGAAGGAAAAAACACAACCCTGAAACCAGCTCTCTGATGTGCAGACACTTCCTTAGGCCAGGGAATGATATGAACTCTCATTTCCTGCATCCTGGGGTTGTGTATTATGGGAAAAAGGAGTAGTGGGTGGGAATGGGGCTCTCTACCCCATGGGGCTGTGAACACAGCCCAAGTACAGCACCCTTGGGTGGGGTGAGGCTTGACACCAGCTCAAGGTTTCTTTGTGACTGGCTTATGTGGCTCCTTGCCTGCTGGGCTGGTTTGTGGCTCCTGCTTTCAGGAAACTCTGTTCAGGGAGCCCAAATGGCTCACTCAGCCCTGTGCTGGAGACAGCGAGCACCTGGGAGCCGACTGCTGCACGCCTCCGTGCCGCGGAGCCTACGCCCTTTGTGGGTCCTATCCCAGGTGCCTGTGCCTCCTTGGAAAAGTGGATTTAGGCTCCAAAAGTGCTTGATGCTACTTGTCTCTTCACCAGAACTACTGGCAGTGTCAGCTCCCACCGCATATGACCAGGCACACAAGTTGTAGAAAATGGAGAACTCAATACAAAACTCCTTCAGCCTCCTGACATCCTCAGCCAAAGGCAAAATTCAGCTCATTTTGCCTTTGCTTGCAGGTACAGTGAAGGGTACCTGAAGGATCTATTGCAGCTGCTTAGTTGTGAATAACTCTTGAAAAAAAGATGTTAATTTCCAGCTTCTTTTGTGCTCATGCAGATGTTCTTCATCTGCAATTTAATGTTCCCTCTTAGCCATTGCAATTCTATTGAATTCTTTGGGTTGTAATAGTGCTATTAATCCTGATTAGTATTTTCCTTTGTTTTATCAGAGTGTGCTGTACAATACCTTGGCAAGTGAGAGTGGATAAATTAATAAAGATTGTAAATAAATAAGGGCATTGCAAAATCAGGATGATGGGTCACCAGTGGCAGAGAAATGCTTGCACAGCTGGACAGAGATCCTTGTGAGGAACAGCACAGCAAACCAGCTTCTCATCAGCCACAAAGGGTGTAGCAAAGATGTGTGACATTGAGAGGGCACCAAGGTATTGTAAAACCAGGGCCAGAGAGGGAGGAAGCCCTTAGAGATAAGTATGGTGACCTGCAGGATGTTACTCTGCTGCTCAGGAGATCACTCTGTGGAGACAGGATTGCTTGTCTTTCAGGGAACATCCTTTCTACTGTGCATAACAGTACTTGCATAGGATTAGGATGGTGTTTAGGATATGAGTGTAATCTAGGATGACTGTGGTATTAAAAAAAACAAGCAAAAAATCATTTTTCTATAAGGCAAAACTGCAGCAGTGTGCCAGAATCTAAGTGTGTGTTATTTTGCATCAGGCTGACAGGTTAGACCTGAACCATAATGCCTCCAGACACCAATCCTGCATTTCAGAAAGGCTGTTCTAGAACAAGTGCCACATCATCTTACTTACTCTCTATCAGAAGTACTTTGGCCCTTGGCAATGACAACTTTATATCAAAAGCGTAGTAAGAAATCCTTAGATTGACTATATTTAGTATTTCCTAAAATCAAAGCAAGGCACTGATCCACTTCCTTTTGTTTTGAGATAAAATTACACATGCTAAATTATGCTCAGGAAAGTGATTAAAAGAAATTTGCCCTACAGAGAAAAACAGGAGATTGAAAGACTCGCTCGCTTGCTTGCTTGCTTCTGTAAAACAATGTTCTTTTAAATTAAGTAGGGTGACATTAAATTCGAGACATGAAGCAAAATGAAATAAAATATCTGTTTTAAAGGGAAGCTGAAACTGATGATGAGAAAAGTTGGTGTGAAAAAAAATACAGAAGAAGTTAGTGGAATCACACTTCAGCCTGATATGTTTGAGAGCTTAGAGCCCTTTTCCTTGAGATTAACTTGTGTCACCATGGGAGAGAGGTCCTGTGAGGTGAGGGGAAACCTTATGATAATGAATTAAATTTCAAAAGAAGATCTGAAATACATGAGTGTCTGGATGTTAATTGCAAAGCAAGATTAGTGCTATTAAAGTATTAGCAACCTAGAAATTTCCCATAATAATGTTGTTCAGACAATCCTGAGGTACCTGAATTTTTTTAGCTATTGAGCCAGTACAACTGGCATGGTCTTGTTTCTCTTGCAGTAAATGACAAAATGGATTTTAATTATATGTTAAAGTTAAATTTTAATAAAGGAAGAGAGAATTAGCAAAATGGCAGTCTCTTGCCAGATTTGTACATCCACTGTGGTAAGAATTCAGTTTATCAAGCCTCTGAATCAAGTGACTTTCTGCTCAAATGTGTAATATGTGAAATCTGGTGTGCCTCTGAAGAACGAGAATCATCTTGCTCATATTCAGGGTTCAGGTGCCAATTTAAACACATTATTTTCACTAGGGGAAAGCAGTGGTCTCCAGCAGGGCTTTGTTGAAACCTGGTGCAATGCACAAGTGTGAGAGTTGTGGTTTTTTGAAGATCTTGGTTCTCAACAGAGAATAGCACACAGATTTCTCATGTGCATTTGGATCTTCTGCTGTGAACAGTTCCTGCTGAGCTTCAGATACCACACATTTTACTTGCACATTGTCTGAATCTGTGGAGGCATTCTGGAGAGTTTAAAAACATACTTTTACTTATGGAGTAATAGTTCTCTGTGGTAATATTGCTCCAAGATTTGTATTTTGGAAAGTCCTCTCACCAATTTTTGCTCAAAAGATGCTCATTCCTTCCTCAGTGAGGATTCTGGAAATACTGTGTATGGGAATGTTATTTACATCTCTGTGCAGGGAGTGCTTCAAGTGTCAGCGCTACAGAAAATGAAATCCCTGCAGAGTAAATTGAGTCATAAGATTTGGCAAGGTGGATGTGTAAAATGAAAGATAAGCATTTGAGAAGATGTATTCCTTCCTACAGTGTATGCCTGGAAGTCTAAAAAGTGGTATAAACTTGAAAATCAAGATTGAAAGAGTGGTTAATTTTTTCAGTAGAGATCATCACTGTGTAATCACTATGAAACAGATTTATTGCATGCCTATTTTTCAGTTTTTGCCATTTCATTCAACCAGAAGATCATATTTCAACATCAATCTTATACAAGAGAACAATATGGGGATGTGAGAAAAAACACACCCGAAAATCAGATCTAACATGAAACACTAAGTATTTCTACTGCCAAATCAATAGAACTGTAATGATTTTCCTCCTTTGGCAATATATATTTTGTAAGAAGATCTGCTGTTTCACATCTTATGGTGTGAAGTATAAAGATCACTCCTCATCTTCTAACAAATCTCCAAGAAAATCAGTGGAATGAAGTTAATTATATGCATATGAACAAATTAGTGCCATTCTTGCATTCAGAAAGAACTTGTCTCCATGGAAAAATTTCCCAAAGCATAAAGTGCTGAATAAGCTTTTTATATTCCTTAGCACACTTTGAACTCAGAGTAACATTTTTGGACTGAAACCCACTTTTATTTTGGAGCACAGCTTGCTCATAAGGGGATGTTCTGGGATGCTAATTGTGAAATTATTTATTTCGCCTGGAGACAGGCCAAAAGTTTCTCTGTAACATTTTCATGATGTCAAAAACTAAAGAGAGAGTGAATATTATTTATTTCTGTCAAGGTGTGTTTTACGCAGCCAAAAAGGGCTCCTTTTTGAGAGGAAAGTCATGCCTCAACATATTTAGTGTAATTATTTGAGTTTTGAAAGCATGCCTCTTTAGGAGAGATTTTGGGAACTCAGCTGATTTATTGTATAAAGGAGACACTTAAGGAGTGGTTTCATCACAGTTTACTCAGAGGAAGTATCTGGTAATACTTTTTTTTTTTTACCAGCTAATGGACAAAGCATTAACAGGAACCAAGTAGCTGAAATTTCAAGCTAGGCATTAGTAACTCAGGCAGTAAGCCCAGCAAACCTTTTTAACAATTATTAAAACTATTACCCCCTGGAAGATTTTGCCAAGGCACGATAGATTTATTAACACTTACGTTTAAGTATAGTATTAATAACACTGAAATGAGCTGTGGAACTGCTTGCCAAAGGATGTGAAGGATGCTAAAGATTTCCACAGATCTCACACACATTTGGACAAATTCATGGAATATAAAGTAATTGAGAACAGTCAAACAACTCTGACTCAGGAAATCCCTGAACCACAGGGACTGTTGGCCATGAGGGCAAGAAATACATGGCCTGATATTTTGCATCCGTCTGGCTGGACTCCATCCCCTTTCCTTCCCAAAACAGGGAAGCCTTGTCCATAATCACCACCTGGGAATGTTCTCTGGCCTGTCTCCCAGACAGTGCCTCAGCATTACTTGGAAGGGCCGGCCAGGGCCAAAACTCACTGCTAAAAGTCAAGTGGGGTGAGTGATTCCAGGCAGCATTGGAGCTGGGATCCCAGTTCTCACCACCTCACTGGTACTGGTACAGCCAAGGACACCATGGCAGCTTCTAGTGGAGATGGACAGCTGGGAAAAGCAACTGGGAAAAGCCTGGAAATTTAAATTCACTACAGACCGTCTACAATTCTTCTGGAAAATGAACAGTCGTTTGCAGGCTGGGTGAGATTCCAGCCACAGCTTTGGTTCAGCCAGAGGCTGCCCAGGGAACCCTTGGCAAAGTTTCCGTGACCTTTGTGCCACTGGCAGCCAGGAAAATGCTCCCAGGTATCCCTTCTCTCCTTAAAACCCACTGCCTACGGACTTAACATGTGACTGCTATTGTTGCTGTGATGATTTTGGAGGGGCTGCATTGGCTGGGTACATCAATGAAAAAAGCAGCTTTCAAGAGGACCCCACATAACCCAGAGCCACTCAGCATAGAAAGGATTGTGCAGTGTTAATATTATGATTTTTCACATATACTGAAAAAAGGCCTAAACAGCATGTAGACAATGACACAAGTAAGGAGTTTGAAAACATTGTCATCAGGTACCTCGTTTTTTATAAATCCTGTGCTGTTATATACTTTTAAGGGTTTAAGTCCTTTTGTGTTATGTGAGGTATATGCTTAGGGGATGGATAAAGAGAAAAAAATTGGAAAGAAAGCATTGACGGTAAAGAACATCAAAATGCTTTTTTAAAAAGAGCATTATAAAATTTTACTCTTTGATAAATTTTGGGCTAAGAAATCATAATGAAAGGACAAAGATGCATGATTACCTCACTGTTGGAGAAAGATCTAAAGAAGTTATCAGTCTCCTTTGAAATGACAGTCATAATACTCTCTATTGCATTTTAGAGGTCTCCCCAATCAGCATTTTCCAACAAAAAAATGCAGGAAAAAAGGGCTTCTTAAGTGTAATCCTTTAAACAGAAAGTCTTTTGTTTTATGTCTGTGCAAAAAGACTTCAAACAAGCCATTTCAAAGAGAAATCTTTTCTAATGCTTGAAGAAATCATTGTTCTCAGATAGTCTAGATTATCTGAATACGTCTTTGGATTAAATATTACTTAAGTGATATCCTTTTTTATTTGAATTTATAAGATTTCCATTTTTACACATGGTGTTACACATCATAGAATTTTCCAGTTGTGGAAGGAATAAAGGGTCAATGAATAATATTTTTTATTATATTGCACACCAGCAGTCATCATGGCTAAAACCTCATCTAATTTTGCTTTGAAATTCCCTTTATTTTTGTTAAACTTTATTTTCAAGTCATGTATATTATATTGCCAATTTTGTTTCAACTTCACTGATAAGACTGCAGGATCCAATGTGTAATAATTAGCCCTGTGAACACATATCGGCATCATTTCTCATCTTGGCATTAGCAGAAGAAGAAGGACAAATGGTGTGGAAATAAGAATATCTGTTGGCATTGACACTGGCTGCTAGGAACCAGATTCTTTCAGAGGAATGAATTTAAAATGCCATTTCCAGCAGTTCATGGAAAAATATAAGTCCTTTTTCAATGTTTTCTGCATCACAGACTGATAAAATTCAGTACAATTAAAAGCCTCAATTAGAAACCATCTACTTTCAGAAATAAAGACAGCAGTCTGCCCTTTATTCCAAATCTTTACCACTTTCATCACGACATATTACAAGGCTTACTCTAATCTTTTAAGGAGAGTCACCAACTGTTCAAGGTTCTCATGGGAACTACTGAAGACTAATAATGACTAATCTAATTTCTCTGACAGCTGACTTTGATCATTTTGAAATATATTGTCATCAAATATGCCCAACAGTCACATGTTTAGTTAAAAGGATATTTTCCTGTAATTCTGTCATAGGTGCCCTTCAAAAGACAGCACAAGTAATTCTGCTTCACTGACAATATGCATTCAAACAACAGTTTCTTTCACAAAGAATAAAAAAATATTTATAAACAATGCAGCCAGTCATTTGCCCATGGCTTATGTGCATCAGCCTGTGATGTAGGCAGAAACACACCAGTGGATCTTAGTGCCAAATTGTAATTTAGCCCTGACGTTCTGTTCCCTACCACTGGCATAATCACTTTTTTGACCAAAGCCTTATCCAGGAAGTCTTGAATATTTTCTGTATTTGTCTGGAGTTTCTATACGTTAAGTGACCAGTTTGGAATGAAAAAGCAATAGATCTGGGCTGACAGGTGTCCAGAAGCCTTCTTGCTGGCCATGGTGTGTGCACAAGTGGGATGTTTTTGGAGAGCAGTACACTTTACTGTGCCACCACAGCCCTGCTGCAGTGGCCCTGAGCCAAAGGCCCCACTCCCACTGTGCTGGATGGATTTATTGAACATCTGGGCATTGGATGTACACTGCAGGTACAGTAAATTTGTAATTCTGGGGAGCAGTGGACTTGTATGATGTGCCTGTAGCTGTTTGACGTGTAGAGTCATCATGAAATTGTTCAGGCCAGCTGGAAGGAGCAGGTTGGCATTCCCAGCATGGTAGCTGCAGACTTCCTGGATATGTGAACATATATTTTATCTTGAGAAATATCAGATATGAATGTGTCAATCCAGACTTAAGGGATGGCAAGAAGAATCACAAACTTATTTGTTGCTGCATGACATGAGCCAAGTGATGTGTGAATAGAAAAAGAATTGTTTCTCTATACTCCATAGAGGACCTGAATTAAAATGGTACAAACACCTTGCAGGACTCTGGGATCCAGTTTTACAGTTATAAAAATTCAGAAAACTCTTGTTGAGATCCTAATTCTGTGGTTCACCAGCCCCCAAAATTCATCACATATCAACAGAAGTCTCTTTCCGCCCACCTTCTCTCTTGGCATTCACTGAGAGCCAATTTAGGTTACTGCATTTCCTAGCAGCATTTCATGGTCTTTATGTAAACTTCCTTAGTTATAGCTGCACAAATAAATAAACTGAGGAGATAGGCTCACAAATGGAGCATAGCTTTTCCTCTGAGAACTTCGCCTGCAGCCCTAAAATCATGCCAGCACCTGCCTGTTTTGGTGAAGTTCTCTGTAATAACCAAAACATGTTGTTCAGGCTCTTCAGGTCCAAGTGGTAAAATCAGTGTAGATAGGTATAGTCTAGGAAGGCTCAGTGCTGTCTGTCAAGTCCTTATGACTTTTACCTTTCAGATATGATTTGAAATTGAGTTATGTATATCTCCTAGACACACATAAAGGCACATTTTTTCACCCGTTTTCTGATAAATTACCCACTCTGTCCCTTCCAGACACAGACTGAGTTTATGCCATTATGGTTCATGTCTGTAAGTTCCAATAGGATCTTTAGTGATGATGAATATATTCAAGTGATGATGTATATGTCCAGGGGATGAAAAAGAAAAAGTAATTTTTTCCTATCTTTCAGCAAGAAAAGTAGTCATGGAACAGAATAGATAATATCTAGAAGCCAGCTCATACTAAGCTGTATGAGACCTCTTTGTGCAGAATCCATGAATGCAGAAAGGGAGGATCAGGTTTTTCTGGGGAGAAGTCCTGTGAGGCTGGCTTAGCTAATGGAGGGAATTATGTCAGGAAAGACAAGCATTTGTGTTTATTCCTGCAAGAAAATAAATTGCTGTTCTACTCTGAAGGAGGAGTTGGATGTCTCAGCACTGCATTAAGCTGCATGTGCTTTTGTGTTGTGCTCAGGTAAAATAATTGATTGTGTGGTGATAAGCACAGAACACACCTTCTATTTCCCACCATTTATTAGATGCAGTGACTGTTAAGGTGTAATCTAGAAAGATCCCACCCTTGGGGAGCTGCTCAGAGGGTCCTTGCAGGCTACCCAACGAGCTGGTGGGTTGCTGTGGGTGCACAGATGGTTTGTTCATCATTCTCCATCTGTTTATCCATCCCTCTCCTGCCCTTTGGGAGAACAGAGCTGTCTGAGGCTTACAAGCCATGTCCAAAAGCCTTTGTTAAGATATACTACAGAGATGTACAAATTCTTACCGTTGAATCATTCCAGAAACAACCAAGATTCTAAATTACTTGCTTGTCTGTACCAAAGATGGGAGGGTCACTGCTTTTGAAAGGGGAGGGTATGCTTGGCACAGGTAGATCTCATGTCCAGCATGTGTTTTTACTCCTTCCCTCAAATTCCAGTAGTCACTAAAATCTGCCTTGGTGTCAAGATTTAGGAAAAATTCTTATTTTCACGCGCTCAGCAGTGACTCACTTGAATTTTTACATTTGCACTCCAAATGGTGTATCTGCACAGAGCATGATCCAGTGCAGGTAGGTTCAGGACCATGCCAGCAATGGTAGTGCCCTGAGACCACAGTGCTTGGCCTCACCTTGTCCCCAAATCCTGCTGAGCCCAGGCAGGAGGGATGTTGCTGCTTGAACTAAATTGAAAGAGAAATAGAGAGAAATGAATGAGATGGTGAGACATGAGGGATAGAAAGGGTGGAAAGTAAGGAAGAACTGAGAATGCATAGCAACTGGAAATGGGGAACTGAGAATGGCTGAGCAATGAGATTAGTAGGAAGGAGAGAAATAGGGATATGGCTGGCAGGATGGGGATCCTGGGATTGAGTGAGTGGAGAAATTGTTTCAGGCCTGGAACTGGGACATTTTGAGGGGAAAGGACAGAACAGCTCAAGTGTGGAATGGATGTGAAGGAGAGGATATAAGAGCTGTGTCTCCTGCAGGCTGCTCTTACATGGGAGTGGCAGCCTGAAGCACTGCCAGTCACTCAGGTAATGCCAGTGGTGGGGGAACCACCCTGGCACAGGGTTCATCTTCCTTTTAGAAAAATGAAAAGGAGAATCTCCTCCCAGAATTTAAATGCATAGATATCTTAGGTTAAAAGACTGCCCCTGAGGTTGCAGAGTTAGTCACTCAAAAGCTAGGACTGGCTGTGCATTTTTGGTTCACTTTATTTGGAGATAGACATGTGAGTAAATCAAAAGTGTCACCATGTTTAGGCAGGCCTAACTCTGACATTTCCCTATCTCTGTGTTTTTGCTTTTGTTTTTCCTGAGCAAACTCTCCAGAAACTTTTACAAAGACTTGGATTTTGTTTCCTGTTTTTTCCCCCCAAGACTTTAAATAGGAAAAAAAAAAAGAAGATATTTTTATTACAAGGCATGTATTTTCAGAACAAATAGAGCAGGAATTGTTAATGTAACACTGAGGACAATACTATTATTGCTTAACTTTAATTCTTAGAACTGTATCAAAATGAATAGGCAGTCTTAATTCTGCTGTTCCCTATTCAGTGTACTTGACTGCTGCCTTTACAAAATATTTTTAGCATGGTTTTGTGTAGGTGACTGCGTGTGTGTAACAGAAAGATGTCATCTCTTTTCATTAGCCCACTCATCCATACACTGGGATGAAAATGTGGCGTGTTTGTCTGTGTACAAGTATGTCTGTCTGCATAAATTAGAGAGTTTGTATCTGAATCAAGTGATGTGTTCCTGCAGAAGACAGAGCTGCCTTTCTGCCCCAGGACTATTGAGCCTGTTCCTTGTTCTGAACTGTGCAGCCAAGAGGCAGCAGTGGTGCTTTTACCCATTATGAAACATATTTGTTAACATCCTCAGACAAAGCTATGGAGCCAAAGATATGGAGCCAAAGCCAGCTTCAGCCCTGGCTACCTGGAATCTGTCCATTGACCTTAATAGGACTGTGATTAGTCCCAGCTATAAACAGTTCAAGAAGAGATCATGTAAATGCTTATTTTGTTTTCCATTGGACCACTTCAAGTGTTGCACTTAGCCATGTTTTCTTAGCATCACGTTAAGTCTCCAGTTGGCTGGTACCTTTATTTAACTTTCACCTGCCAGCTTTGCAGTCATCCTGTCTTTGTGTTGGCCTGCTTTGGAAGGCTGAAATAAGACTGGATGCACTGGTGTTGCTTTTCCTATTGCTTTCCATCCTTCTTTCCCTCTTTCCCAGTCATCTGTGGTCTGAGCTGCCTGTGTGAGCTTCGCTTTGCTTTGGAGCTGCAGCTTTTCACAGATGATGCAGAACCATCCTCTTGTGAAGAGGGTAAAACAAGGCACAGTAAAGGATGAAAAGTACCTATTTTCAGGGCTTGAAGTCTGAGAAAAAGCCCTCAAGGAGTCAGGATGGAGTGTGTTTTCAGCATATGGTTTCTGGCAGCTGTTCAGCCTCAGGACACACGTGTGAGAGAAAAAGCCAGTGTCAGAGCTCAGCTCTCTGGGGATGCCACTTTGGTGGCTTCAAAGACATCGGTACCCCCTTCCTGCCCCTGAAGGTGTGGGGGCAGCAGGGTCAGGCAGCTACTACTCTAAGGCCCCATGCCTATCTCTGGCCTCCAGACTGGTAGAGCTGCAGCTTGGTTTGGGCAAGGATGGGTTGAGAAAAGGAAGTTGGAGGCTCCTGTTAAAGGGGTTTTTCCTTTCTTTTGCTCTCCTTCTGTAAAAAGGGTCCCAGACAGGCATCAGCAGCCTGTTTGCCTGGGATTTGGCCATACCTTTTCCAGCACCCCAGATTTTCAGGTGAGCTCTGATCCCAGCAGCCTCTCTTAGGGACAATCCTGGGAGCTGCCTTCAGGGGAGTTGAACAGTACACTTCACCAGAAGTAAATGCACCCAAAGCACTTCTGCTCCCCTGTCCTTTTCACTGGGAAGACAGTGAATTACTCTAAGTTTGGAAAAGTGAAGTTTTAAACTTCCTGGGCTGCAGCTGTTTCTGCAAACTGTGTCAGTCAAGCTTCAGAGCATTATACTTCTTGGCTCAGTATCACCCTTTATAAAATATATATTTTCTTGATAGGTCAAGCACCAGCAATTCCCTTAGTTTCACAAAGAACATGAAAGAAAGGGTTTTTGATGCCTCAGGGAATTTGCAGTGTGCAGTGTTTTAAGGGAAAGGCCCTCACTTCATGCAGTGCTTTGGATTATTGTTCTTGAATATCCTGTTCCACATTATTTATTGCTGCAGATTTTTTTTATTGTCTCTTTCCCAGGCAATAAAACACATTGCTGTAACACAGACACTAATCAAAAGAAGAAGGATCACTTCACTTTAGGCATGTTTTGGCTCTGCTGATGGACTTCATGGTGGCCTCGGACTCTGCCAGCATGGGGCAAACAGGGACCCCAGACCCACGGCCAGTGGGGAGCACCACGGCTTGTTCCTGGTTTTGGTTAGCCTGCCATCAACCCCAAGGCAGAGGAAGGTACACTGTTACCTTCAGAGCAAGATTGCAAGATAGGCATGTGTGAATTTCATTGTAAATAAGGGACACGATGGGGTCTGGCTTTCTGGTGCAGTTGTAGCGACTTCAAGGGCACTTGTCCTGATCATCGCCTGAGCACAAACACATTTTGGCCCCATATGCAGACTCTTGACTTGCACAATACAAGGAAAAGTGATGCCAGAACATAAATTAAGAGGCATGAATGGGCAGAACACAAAGGAGCTTATTTTGTGCTAATAGTTTAGCAAAGGCATTCAGATACTTCTAAAGTTAGCACATTGTGCTGCCAAGAGAAACAGTGCAGCAGGGGAAAAATACCTCCCTGGATAGCTGTCTACCAGCAGATATGTCCTGTTTTTCATCCCAGACAAATACAGTGTGTCTCTGCCAAGTTTATTCTTTGGTTTTCTTTCCCTTATGTGGGATAAATACTTCCCCCTTCCTTCCAAAGTTAGTATAGTAATTAACGAAAAATCAAAGCTGCACCTGATAAAAATGCAGTGCTTTATCTCTATATAGACTTTCAATCACAGCAATTGCTTTTTCTCATCAATGAGCTGGGACCTAGCTCAGCCTGTAATAGGGGCTGACAAATCCACATGTGGCTTCTGATGGCTCTTGCCAGCGCTCCTAATAGCTTTGGTTACCATTATATCAGCAAAGGGGCTGCATAGCAGAACTGTAGGAGGAGCACAATAGGTTTGGCAAATGAGAATTTGATGGCCAAAAATGCTGCTCTCACTCACACTAAGAACTGGGATATTAGCAAAGGCTTCCTTGTGTTTGTTTTATAATACAACTGCAAACATGAGATCCTGTAATTAAAGACCTTATCAAGTACACATGCAAAAGTAGACTAAATAAAATACAGATTAGCAATCTTGTTTCTGGCACTTCTCAGCTCATGAGTGCCTGACGCTGCAGTTTCAGTATTTGTGCAGACTTCTGTGTGTAATGGACAATATTAAATGGCCCCCAAGTACCTCCTGCTTCTGAAAGAGGAAGGGGTCTCAACTGTGCACTGCATGTTGTCCGTAACTACAGCAAGTAACAAGTCTTGCTGTGTTCCTATCCCAAGGGCCAAAGGTTGGCTGGGTCCCACTGCACATTCCCCCTCCACAGCCATCCCCAGGGCTCCTTGGCTCTCTGGTGTGCGCTCCTTGCTGCAGGAGCTTCTGGCACAGGACCTGGCATGGCTGGTTCCGAGCCCCTTTGCAGAGGGGGAGTCTGATCAGTGGCTGAAAAAGTCACAGCAGGGACAGATCAGTAGCTGTTAACGATTTCACTGCTAATAAGAAGCCCACTGCCCTGGATCAGGTCTGGGATCCCACAGTGATGTGAGCAGGACAGAAGTCCCTGCACCAGGGCTGGGGCCGAGCCTCTCAGCTGAGACTTGCTAATGCTGTGCAGGAGGTGCTGGGACCAAGGGAGCCTCCAGGACAGCCCTCCTTGCCTGCATAAGCCACAAGTGGCTGGGAGCAAGGCTGAGCTTGGGTCCAGGCCTGCTAGGTGTGGAGGAGATGCCATCACTCACTAAACTCCTCCTCATAGCTGCTGGGCATCCAGCTGAGCAGCTCTTCCTTCTCTGGCTGCTGGGTGGTGCATCAGCACCTCCAAGGTGGTGGCAGAGTAAGAAGTTCTTCCTCCAAGCAGCCTAGGAGCATGCAGGGAGTTAGGCATGTGCAGAGCTGCAGGAACAGGCTCTGTATTGGCAGTGTGCCCCTTTTACCTTTAGTCTAGGGTTGCCATTTTAGCATATAAATCAGAGAAAGTTTTGGCAGTGGATTAACTTGATGTAAACCACATAGCGTTCCTTCTCTGCCAACACGTCCAGTCTTTAATTTAGATTCTTCTTTTTTTGATAGATTTCTTTTCTGAGAACAATTTGCATCATCATTCATTTTAAAGATAGATTGTTTTGCAACGTTTGATAGATGAACCCCAGTGCTTGGAAAGCTGGCATCCAGATGTACAGCTTGCAAAAAAATTACAGTCTTGTTAAAGTGAGTGGTGGTGGTGTGAGATCACCTTATATGGCCCTTGCTATCTTCCCCTGCGAGCTGAGAATTGATTTCTTTTGCAATGAAAATTCCTCACAGCTATCTTTTATCACTTGTAGAAGAAGCAAAAAATGGGGTAGTACAAGCCAGTGTGTTCAGAGCCAGGAATTATTAACAGTAATGTAACTTAATGGCACGACAGCAGGGATAAATCTGGCTTGTGGACTCCGAAGTTGAGGTTTGGGAAACAGCAGTCTTTGCTTAAAGATACAAGCCAGAAATTAATCAGGATGAATAATATGATAATACATGAACAGCAGCATTTAGAAACTCCTAGGGGTTTCAAGGCTCTGTTGAAGCAAGCACACATCCTAACAGACTACCCTGCCAGAGAGAATTTACAATCTTGTGAATCAAGGCTGGTAAACAGTGGGATAAAGGAAGGATTAATATGCTCATTTTGCAAACAGAGAATCAAGCCACAGCATGATTAGAACCTAAATTTACAAAAGTGTGGAGGCTTTGTTCTCAGATGCTGTGCTTGCTGGAGGCCAGCACAGAGCCAGAAAACTCATGGCTCCTGAATGGCTGCATGGAAGAAGTGCCAGAGGATGGGATCTGCTGAAAAAAGAGGCCATGGTGCATGGGTGGTGCAATTCATCCTCAGGGAAACAGTGAGAGGAGGGAAAAAGGGAAGGAGGGATGGAGGGGCAGAGGGATGGAGGAATGGGAGCATGTCTGTGAATACCTCAGTGGTTATAGCTGTGTTTCAGGGCTCTTATTCAACATATTTGCTTTCAATGCATTATTTTTTCTTCACATTCAAGGTGTCAGATACTTGAGAATATTTGCTGTGAGGAACTGAATGTGGCCTGGTTGTCCTCTTTCATGTTTATTGTGCTCCTCAAAGAAGTAGCAGAAATAGTTTGGGTACCAAGTGGCCCATGGGTGTCACTGAGGGAGTTGAGAGATGGGCAGGCCACAGTTCCTGCCTGTCCCACCTGGGACAGCATTTGCATCAGCATACACAGGAGCACGTGGGTTCAGATTCTCCTGTGCAATGCAGGAGGAAGTGTTTCCCAGCTTTTGTGCCAGCATCTCATCCTCTCACGTGTTCCTTTCCAAAATGTCACCCCTAGTATTGCAGGAGACTGCTGGGCGTTAGTAATAAATAAATGCAGAGATGGTTTAGCAAAGGAGGCTAAGGATGCCATGGGCACCCTGCCTGCCCCCCCCTCGGGAGCCATGGGATGTGTTTTGTAACAGAGCTGTGCCCACACTGCCACAGTGCCAGGTTTGTCACCTCCTCCCCTGGGAACGGCTGCGGAGGCGCTGGTGCTGTTCCCAGCAGCTGATCATCAGATGTCAGCTATGAAGTTGTAATGCCACATGTGCATTGTAAATCCTAGCCTAAAGCCATCCATGAGCAGGTGAATCCTGCAGGAGGAAACCTCCTTCAGCTTCATCCTGGCGAGCTGCCAGCGTGGGCCAGGGGCTGCCCAGCCCTGCAGAACCCCTCTTCCCTGGAAACCCCCTCCCCACCCCGTGAGACCACCACTTGCTTTGAAATTCGGTCCTTACTGCATGTAAAACACATGAACATCAGACAGGGAAAGATGACTAAATGTCACAAGGAAGTGAAAATGCATCTCAGCTGTTTTCAGATGGTGAAGGGCATCTCTTGTTTTTCCTGGTGCTGCACAGTACTGCAGGGAAAGGCAGTAAAAACTGAGGTCTCCTGGAAGGCTAAAGTTGCTCAGAGCAGAATCCATATGCTAAGTCTTCTTTAAAGATGATGGCTTGATGTCAGTTATATATTTTTTTCGGATATTAAAAAAAAGAATATTTCTCTTCCTGGCAAATGAATCCATCTCCTCTTTGGGTTGAATTGCTTAAGCACATAATACTGCAAAGCACTAAACCCTCCTAAAACTCACTTTTGGACATAAAGAATTCTAAATATTGTATTCTGTTGCTGTCAGACCTTCCTCTACATTTCAGTCAAGCTCCTAATTTTCTTAGATGCTGCCTTGCTTTATTTATGCTTATTAGGGCACAAATAAAACACATTTTCTTGGTAAAGAATGTTGGAAGTTTGCAGACCTCTGCCTTCACCTTTTAATGTCCTTTTCTGTTCAGAAAAGATGACATACTTGAAAAATGTAAATTAGACATCTTTTATGCTTACAGAAGGAAATGTATTTTCAAAATAGATTTGTATCTCTTTCAAAACCTTTGAGGTGAGTTATTCAGCTGAGATTGAAATGCATTATGTCTTACCATCAATAAATATGTCTGTTTAAATGAGAAGCAAGGCCATGTTTTCTCAAAGCTGTGTTTCCACATTGCTTTGTATTATAGTTGGAAGTTGCTTCTGGGACTGCTCCAGGTTTAAATTTTGCTTGTTTCTTAAGTAGAATTGAATAACATCATTTTGGCCTGTCAGCTGGTAGAGAAAGCATTTATACAGGTTGTATATTTTCACTGATCTGGAAACAGGGGGGCTTTAATTAGTCTCTGTATAGCAGACCCTCATGAATGAAAATGAGAGTTAAAACCTCTTTTTTTACATGTTGAGTTCTGACACTAAATGGATGAACAACAAAGCTCCTCTGTGTGCTTCCTCAAAAGTCACTTCTTATGCTCTGCTGTTCTTGTGTCTGTGCACACGTTTGTGTGTGATCAGCTCTTTCCTTCTCCCCTCCCTCCTTTTTGCTTGCCCAGGTGCCAGCTGTGATGAGCAGAGCTGCCCCCACTGTCTACAGTAAGTCAGTGCCTGGGGAAGCACAGGAGGTGGGATGATATCTGACTGCATCTCTTTTCCCTCTAATCAGAGCAGCTAATCAGGCAAATGGAAGGAATTCATATGAAGAAAGCATATGAAGCCCAGTTGCTCCAAGCATGTAAGCATGTTTTTCAAATCTTTGAGGATCTCAGCATTTCTCTGCTCACAGCAAAGGGAATGGGAAGGATTGTGACTGTAGATGCACTTGAAGATGATGGTGCCTTGCTGATGCCCTTCCCTTAATCCCTGCAGGCACTGCATTATGGTTGGTGTGCCAGCAGTATCTGTAATCCACTGGAGGTATCTGCAAGGTGTTTTGAATGTTCAGGGAGGGCATGATTTTTCTGCAAGAAAACAAAAGTTGCAGCAGTGCAAATCATTGGGCTGTTGCAGAAGGCACTGGCAGTGAGTAGAGAGGATGGATGGTGAAGTGACAGAGAAAACCATTTTCCCTTCTCAGCCTTATATTTCTAGACGTAAACCCAAGAGAAACCAAATTCTGGTATCCACGGGCCTTTGGCCTCATCAATACTAGTCAAACCCTGCCAGAACCTGGCCTCTGCCCTGAGTTAGGCTGGCTTGGCTGCCCTGATCTAAGCTATGGGCCTCTCCTCACCTTCAGAGCTGTGTGGCTCTAGCCAGACTGCTTTTGGGAATGATTCTTGCTTTTTGCTATCTCCTGAGTGCTCTGTGGATAGGACGAGATGCAGAAAAAAGAAAATGGAAAGAAAATTCTGCCAACAGAAAATTGAATTTCCATGCCCAGTTTGGTGCCCTGGGATTTTTACTTTACTAGAATGCTGCACCTCATACCTCCAAGTGTTCACACTATCACATCCTTTACAAATAACATGGTTTATTTTGAATGTACATCAAACCAGTGTGTTGAGTAGGACTAGCAACCATTCCAAAGCACACCCTGAGTTTTAGAATTGAGGATGCATGTTTGGCTCCTAGAACACACATTTCGAGAACTTCAGAGAACGTGCCTGCCAAAGTATCCATGATTGCTGCATACAGTATATTTATTTGCATATTTAGAGTGCCTGAGCTGCAAGTAGTATGTCTGTTACAAGACACAAGTCTTTTCTTTTAGGTTTTTTTAGAATTTCCAGTAGAAGGACACCAAAGATACCAAGCCAGAATGATTGATTTGTCCCAGCCTGAACTCTTAAGACTTGTCACTGCTATGCACACCTTGATAACAGCACAGATACTCACCAGTATCCTAAAAGAATCCTCATGCCTCCTTGTGCTGTAGCCTGAGTCAATGAGAGGGAGCAGAGGAGCTTTGTGGGCTTTCATGGTGTTGGGAGCTGTAATCCTATGATGTGACTGCCAGCTCTCTATGCAGGCAGTAGTGATACCTGAAAATGAGCTTTTCCCTTCTCTGTCCACTGCAAGTAGATTGATGGACTTGGCAGGCAATAGAAGGAACTGTGACAGCTCCTTCTGCTTGTGGTGTGAGGCTGGACCATGAGCTGATGATGTAGCACTGGTATGAGACTCCCATGGTGCTGTCTGTTCCTGATGTGAGCATTTGCTTTTGGCATCATGACAATTGGACTGTTTTAGTAAGAGGCTTTAGCCATCTTTCTGGTAATTTCCCTGGTCTCTGGGTGGTTTGGGTCTCAGATCCAGCTAGGTGATCTAGCAGGGGATTTGTTCCACAAAGTGCAGTGACATTATTTAAGAAGGGAAAAAGAATGAAACAAATTTACTTCCCTTCTACTTAAGAAGGGAAAAGAATGAAAGAGGATGTAGCAGCTCCTCTTTAATAGAAAATAAACAAACAAACAGATAAATAAATAAGAGGGGAAAATAAAGGGATACCTGGAAGATTTCTGGTTTTATTCTGTGTGTGGACAGTACTATTTAAATATAACTGAGCTGACTGAAAATTATAGAAGAGATTGTTTTTATATTCCTGAAACTTCATTACTCTCTAGGATGTTCTTTGTGAGAGATTTCTAAGATCAGTTTCTAGTGAAAGACAGTGTTTGTGCACTAAGAGGCTGGTGGAGAAAATGAATGTTATCTCTGGCTAACAGGAAGGATATTTACTCCCTGCAGTGACTTGATACTCTGTGTTGGTCAAAGGCTGGGTTGATATTATGGAGTTTGAGTTCGCACAGGTAGATGGCATTTGAGGTGCAGCAATACAAAGTGTCAGACAGCCTCACATGGGATGGATCAACCAGGATAAGGTGTGATGAACAGACTGGGAAATCACAGTCTCCTAAATAATTTTGTCAGTTCTGCATGTTTTTTTTTAGTAACAAACCAGAACAAACTGTGATCTTTGCCCCAGAGAAAATGTGAACTTTTAAAGTGAGACTTTATCCTCCCATATGGCATTCGGTTGCCCATTAGAGCCAAGCAGTAGCCTGTACAGTCCTTATTTATTTTTCCCAGGAATCTGCCTCACAGTAACCAGTGCTGGGCAAAGGTTCCTTGGCAGCATCTCAGGGATTTCAGGCTTAGGTCAGAGGCCACTCCCATGGGCTTGCCTGGAAGTAGCCACAGGATTTGGGAGGTCAGGAGAGTTTAATAATATGATGGAGGCCTGGCTATGCCATTTGTTCTCAGAATGGGGCACAGATGCACCTGGGCCTCCGAGTGTGTGTGTATGGGTACATAGAAGCACAGGACAGGATATGCTGGACAAAAATGATTGAGAAAAAAACAGATTGGTCAAAACTGTGCTTGGAGTCCAGATGGTTAGGAGCCTTGCATTTACAATGTGATTCACTTATTTATAGTGAAACCAGAACAGGAAAAATTCCCCTGAGGAATCCTGAGCCATGGCCTTAGCTGACATCACTTAATGAGCATCAGCAGAACACATCCAGATCCAGTCTCTACAGGAGGACTGAAATGCCCTGGAGAAATGGAAACCCAGTGACATGAACCACTAAGTAATTTTGTGAAATGTTGATGCAGGTACAGTTCTGGCTCTGCTCCAGGAAAAGCCTCTCTCACCTTTCTAAATTAGTGGGGGTCTCATTGGGGAACGTGGAAGATTCATGTCCATTTTACTTTGCATGCTTTACTGTAATTTACTGTTCTCATTAGAGAACACAAGATTGTTTTTCACAGCAGGTCTGGAAGGAACTGGAACTGTGGCAGCATTGTCCAGGCTCTTGTGTCAGGGCCAATTTAATGCCTAAGATGATTAAATGCCTACCTTCTCACAAATCACATCCCATAAAGGGCATGAGGGTGCTATGAAGAAGAGAAGGGAAATTTCATAAAGGTGGTGAATCTAAAGCATAAAGTCTGATGGTTGATCTCTAAAGGTTTGAAATCTATACAAAACAGAATCTGGAAAAGATCTTCAGCTTCCTCACCTATAAAAAAGCTTCCGTTTTTCTTGATGCTGCAAAACCCTGGGTATCAAAACTCAGGAAATATGTTACTGAATGCATTGACATCCAGAACATTTAGGTGTTGAATGGGAAGGGGACCTCTTGGTGTTTTTTTCAAGTTGTCTCTCCTTCTTTATCTGATACAAACTCTAAGTGCTTTGAGAAGGCTAAGGCTGGAAGGTGATGGTTCTCCCTGGTCTCTCCAGGTCTTTCCAAGCACTGCCCCTTACTCCTAGAGAAGCCACCTAGAGCTGCCAGCTCTCCTCCTTCCCTGGTCCTTTGCAAATGGGAATTGGCTTCATCTTCCCCTGCAGCCACAGCTAATGCCACAGAGCACGGTTAGCTTCTGAAACAGGCCTCGAGAAATGTCCTCTTGAAATAGAGCCTGCTATCCAGAGCGTGACCTGGCTGCCCTTCCCACCTGGGAACACTGGGATAAGTGATGTTGCTGAAGATGGTGCTGTACAAATAAATTGACAAGGCTATGTGTATAAAATGTGCACCCAGTTTGAGCTTCCACCTATCCCAGCAAGGAATGGAAATACCCTGTGCAAGACCACAAGAGAACCTCATATTCTGAATTTCAGATGCAAACAGTTATGAGGAATTGACCTTGCAAGACTTGGTAATGCCCTGAAACAAAAGGGTTGTTTTTGCTTTTAAAAAATTGCTTTTATTGCTTTTAAAACCGTTTTCTCAGATCTGTTATTCCCATTATCCATATAAATGTCTAATCCTTCTTTGAATTGTGCTAAGCTTTTGGCACTGGTACTGTCTTGTGAAGTAGATTCCAATGTTGTGATGTTTTTTAGTTTTTTTGTTTTGGTTTCATTTGGTTTGATTTTTTTTGACATTGTGTAGTTTCTGGCTTGCAATTTAATGGAATACCCTCTCTTTCTTATGTTATAAGAAGAAAAATAACTGCCTTTTTCAGCATTTTACCATTGTATTGTTTTGCTTGCTTCAATCACTTGTCTTCTAATCAACTTTTCTCTGAGACAAGGGGTCCCCATCTTTATGCCTTTTTTTCTCTGGTGATTGCTGTGTGCCCCTGAACACATTCTGTGTCTTGCTTCAGTGAGATCCAGGCAGGGCTACAAGCAGTTAACAAAGTGATGAGCTTATTTGATGAACACATTCAAGGAGGGAATGAATGCGAGAATATCACAATCTCCTCATGAAAAACAAGAGAGCAGAAAAACAGCTGAATTAATAAGTACATTATTCCCTATGAATTACTCATCCAGTTATGTCACTAGCACTTTAATGTTAAAAAACTTAAAACCAAGTTTATCATCATGAGTAGAAAGAAACAGTGTGCTCAGGCTATTTGAAGGCTGAACTTGGACATTTACTTTTATCCATACTGATGTGAAATATTTGATCACTAATACACATAAGAAAGTTTTAAATAAAAAACAGTAAATAAAAACCTAGCTGACTTTATCCTAAATGTTCTTTGCTTGATGTATTTTGTGTAAGGATAAAGAATGGACAATTCCTGAAAGAGGGAAGTTTTTCAGTTTCTTGTCTTAAAGTTTCAAAGAACATTTCAAATCTCAGAATTATTTATGTAATACTTCTGAAAATGAAAATCTTTGAAATGTTTGCAATCATTTAAAAAGCAGCTCAGCTCTCTCCCAGCCTCACTCAGCCTCTCTTTTGCATTGATGACCTTTCATGGGCTTTCTCCTTTGCAAAGAATATGCAGGCAGTGACAATGCTGGCTAAGTGGCCCAGACATCAACTTCTACCTCATGGCCGCCTGAAACCTCTTGTGTTGTGCTCGGGAAATTGCAATAACCCTGACATCTTTCTCCTTGCTTCCTTTCCAGAACTGTGCTGAATGGGTTTCTTAAACACAGAAGCTTCTTACATCTTACAAAAATACCTACATAAGTAATCTTCCATGCACAATAAAAGCTGATGGCTTTTTATACCAAGAATGTTCCACGGGCTGAAATTTCCTGCGTCTTCATAGAAATGTAATTGAATTAAACTTTGGTTATTAATTTATAACTCCCCAAAAAGTCAGAGAGAGCCTTTCCAATGCTCACATAACACTGTAGCTTGTGTCTACATAAAGAATCCCATCAGCTGAGACTGCTGTGGTTTGTAGGTCAGCTGACAAACCTCAGGGGGGCTTTGGCAGAGTGGGAAGGTCAAGGACAAGGAAGGTCGAGGAAGGTTTCTGAACATGGACTCCCGCTCAGCTGGCCATCGTGGCAGGGACAGCAGGGATGGAGGGTGATCTGGCACAGATCTCACATCCCAGCCACATGTCCTGAGCCTCTCCAGAGGCTGGAGGGAGCCTTTGCTCGAGCAGATCTTGATGTCCACAAGCAGTGGGTGCAGTTGGCTGCCCAATCAGCAGCACCTAAAGGGGCCTGTTGAGCTATTTCCCCTCTCCTGAGGCACGAGGCAACACAGCACCCTTCTCACTGCCCCAAAACCTCATCTGCAGAGTGATTGTAGGGACAGATTGAGATGGGTGGTGGAGTGTGGCAGCAGCAGGGATTCTGTGCGGCACCTGACCTGCTTCCTTACTCAGCTCCACACAGAGAGCCTGTACAGAATAAACATTAACTGCATCTTTACATGCAGAAAAAGAAATGGTAATCTGCAGTCACACCACAGTGCCTGAAAGCTGAATTGTCTCTATTCGTAATGCACTTTGACCAATCCAAAAATAAAAAAGCCTCCCTGTCACAAGGCTGGGTCTGTTTATGAGACACATTTGTGGTGCAAAGAGGGTACCAAATTTTTAGGTGAAATTTGCTCTATGCTGCCCCAGGCTGAGAACAACTGCTAATACAATGAATCAGCAATTTTATTAGTAGCAAATTAACATTTCAGACCAAGTATTATAACAAGTTTATAAACTGGCAAGCTGATTTCTCACAATATTCAATAATTCAATTCCTGGTTTCATCCCATTTGTCCAAGAGGAAGAGTAATAACGCATTTAAGACAAATGTCAATGAGCAAGACTGGATTTGTGCTGGATTTGCAGCTTCACTCCTCTGAAGTTCTAGCTCTTGCTATCACCCAGAGCTGATTACAAAACACATAGAATCTGAAAACAGGAAAACACAAACCTGTAAATCAGCTGTCAGAAAAGTCCTCAAGGTGGGTATTTTAAAAAAGAAATGACGCCTTACTTGTATGAGACAAGAGTAAGCCTAAAACCTTAAAATTAGCAGCCTGAACAAGTATTTGAGGGCTGGGGGGCTGGCTGGGACCATGGCATGGTCTGTAAGGGGTACAAGAAGGGGGTCTTTGCTGAGAGACAATGACAATCCTGGCACAGGGCCAGAACTAGAGAGACTGAGCAAGGCAGGATGTGAAACACGCCTGGTGAAACATATTGCCTGCAGTGTCATATTAAGTGGAAAAGTGGAATGTATACATAAACCATGGAAGATGATTAATTTACAGAGAGTTATAGGCACAGAGGTTGCATTACTGGCAGGCCATCCAAATCTCCTGATCTTATCCAAGCTCTTAAGTTATTTCCCAATAATCCATATAATTAGAATTTTCAAAGAGCCGTAATTATGCCCATTAAAGTTTTAGCAACAGCATGTTTATAAATTATGAAAGAACATTAGCTCTGTATGAAGTGAATAAACATTTTGACATAAGTTAAAACTCAGAAACTTTTCTCTCCCTGTTCTGGTTGTCTGCTGAGCTCTAGCCTGCCAGGACTTTGCTCAACACAGCTGTGAACAACGAGCAGCAGAAGGGAAATTCAGGGGGGATCTGGAAGACACATTGTCCATCTAGAAAGCAAAGCCAAGGATGCCATTAATTTTCTGATGCATAATAGTGCCAGAAGAGCCCAAATGCCAAAGTACTTTTCTTGTAAGGCTGCTTTAGTTATCATAATCAATAAGAATCTAATTTTGGGGAGGAAGCCATGCCACCAGTAAGCATGCTTTCTCTGTGCTGTGCATATGCTGTGGGTGCTGGCTGGCAGAAGAGCTGCACGCTGCAATAGCAGGCACAGACACAGGCATGGCCCCACGCTGCACACCAGCTGAGCTGGCCGTGCTCCCCGTGTCCAGGAGTGCCATGCTGGGCAGGGCAGCAGGCAGTGCCTGGGAGTGAGGGATGTAGCAACGTTAAAAATCTTCATTTCGCCCCAGAAATGATGGATTTAGACCTTAGTGAAAGATGGAGTCATGCACGGAGTTGTGGGGTGCAGGAAGCTGCTCTTCCCCTTCCCCTCTTGTGTCTCTGTTGTTTCCTCTCTGTCAGCTCTTTGCCTCCTCTCGTTTCACAGAAGGGGTGGGGTTGAATGTAGTTATCATGATGCACAAAATCAGCATTAAATTTTAAATTTTCTTGGGTTCTTTTACTGCAGTGGCTCCTCCTGATTGTGTTTATGGTGTTTCACAGTCTGCTTTCCCCACAATGATGCCTGTTTTATTCTCAGAACAAACTGACTGCTGGTATACTGATAGTATATTTGTTCCTTTTTGTCACTGTTGGCGTGTCTGCTCAGAAACTTTACATGAAGATAAAGCTTGGTCTGCCTGAATAACTTGATTGGATAGCTAGGGAGAGACCAAATAGCCTAGGCACAAGCCCAGTCTCTTCTGATATGCTACTTTTTTAGCTCTACCTGTGGGCTCCATTTCCTGCCTGTGCTTTGGTATAAAATCACTGCTTTTTTATTAGCACTTGAAAAATTCTGTATGATCTTGCAACTGTTAAATTGCATTATAATTCATATAAAAGTGGTGTCTGTGTGTATAAAAGTTCATCAGACTGCTCCCTGCAGCTTCCTCTCTCACAACCTATCTTCCACAATTTTATCACAGTATCACAGAGGGATCTCAAGCAAAAGCAGAGCAACCATTTTGCAAAACCATTGCAAAATATAGATTCTTCCACCCAGGGTGAGCTATCTGAATTAACAAGAGGGTAAAGGAAGTGTGATCACATTGACAAAAAGTATCATGTGGAGAATATAAGTGACATATAGGTCTGACAGTGCTAGGAAGCTATTTATGAAGCTCAGGGGAAGGAAGTGTTACCCATACCATCAGGGAGGACAGCATTTGATTTCTTCTTAGCAGATACCAAGGAAAATATTCAGAGACTTTAATATATAGTCCTATCAAGGTAGTTATCAGCTTGTATGATCAAGGAATGAAATATGCATAGTACAATCAATTAAATGTACAATCTATAAAATGTACAACCTGCCCATGGGAATGAGGTGACCACAGCAGGGGAATGCTCTGTCAGGGTGACACAGAGCACGTTTGGAGCCTCACCAGGCCATGTGTGGAAGACGCATTCCTCAGTGTGATGGCACAGAACCAGAGCTGCTTTATCCACTGAAAACAATTCCTGTGTAAATCATATGAAGATATTTATCATATTCCCCCAAGAGCTGGGCTCTGTTTGCTTAATTCCCCGTGCTGCCTGTGGAAGATGATTCACACCAAATGCAGGGGACACCAAAATTCACAGGGCTGAGACGTTCCTGTAAAAATAGAAGCAGGGACCTGCTTTAAAACAATTTGAAACTGCTACATTGCTCACGCTGTGTGCCACAGGGAGAAGCACAAAGGGGAAAGCAGTCTTTTGTCATAAATCCCGGGTTCTCCTCGAGTCCACTTGGGAGGGGATGGGTCACAGGCCAGAGCATGGCCTCGACTGCTGAGGATGAAAAGACATTTCTGTTCAATGACTGTTCATTGATCTGTGTGAAAAGAGTTGGTGGAGACCAAGCTGCTTGCTCCCTCCCAAGACCCTTCCTTTTGGAGCTGTGTGGGTGGATGCTCTGAGCACATCTGCTCATGGGAAGCCTGTTTGTGGCCAAACACAGGGTTCTGGCTTCCTCCAGCAGTGGAAACACAAGAGGTTCTTTAAAACAAAACAGGTCAGGGACTGCTTTGCCTTGTAGGAAACATTTTAGTCTCTCGGTTGCAGAAGCAAGATCAAGTCCTTGCTGGTTCAGAGGGGGCAGATGGGCAGACTGGGAGCTGAGGAGGTGGCCTTGGTCTCCAGAGAGCAGCAGCCAGGCTGTGGCTGTGCTAAATGCCCTGATGTATGGGCAGCTCTTCTTTAGAGGTGGAATTTGCCATCATCCCAGGACATAAAAAATATGTCACAGGCAGCTCTGCTCCTTGTGTAGATAGTTTATTTCCTTGCAGCCCTTTGTGTTACCCCCTCTACCCTCTGCCCTGGGCTCCAAGACTCCTCTGCTGGCAATTGCCCTGGCACTGGCAAGGTAGGGTTATCCACAGTGAATCCACAGCTCCCATAGGAATCATGCATCTCTCAGTCTGTAAACACTGCCCTTCTCTCTCCCTGTGCACTTCTGGGATTTAGTTGCACCAGGGTAAATTATATTTAGAAATCCAAATAAGAGCCTGTGGGGTACCCGGACACTGTGGCAGTGTGGGAACGCTGGGAAGAAAGCATCCCAGTTGTTTTCAGACCTTTCACTTGTATTTACTCTTAATTTTCCACACCACTTTTATCTCTGATCTAGAAGTCTCTGACTCAAAAGCTGCAGTCCAGTTTTAAATTATCCAAATTAAAATGCAGATTTTCTGAACACTATTCTCCAGCTGAACTATTGGGTTTCCAGTGACCCAGAGTACTGAGCAGTAAATTAATTTCCAAACTGTTTGTGTAGCATCTTTACTCTTCACCTCATCACTGTCCTTTATCCTGGGACAAAAAGTGGATTTTCTTGCTTGCTTCTGGAACCATTAGAGCATTTTCTTTTTTAACAGTTGTGAACTGCAAGGCTTTGCAGTCCATATGATTTCAGATGGTTCATAGGAAACCAATTTTAGCTGTGACAAAATGTTCTGAACTTGCTACAACATTTTTATTGCTCTTTGGCTCTGGATTGATTTTCTCTTATTAGCTGGAGCTGACTGTGGCTTTTTTTTCTTTATCAGACATTTCTGGAAAGCAGCAAATCAGTCTGGAGCTCAGCTGCACAAAGTGAAGTTGCTTTGCTTATTGATGCATGCTTTTATATCACTTAACGTGTAACAAGAGCCAGCAATTTAGCTGTGTTGGTTTGGTTTTCAGCTTTGATTGAAATTCACAGTTTAGAACATTAGCAGAATTAATTTCCTGGAGATTCTTATCTTTGCCACTTAATTTGAATGAAGTGAGGTATGTAAATGTATGTACTTTGCAAGCTGTTATCTTTACTATTTCAAAACTGTTAAAAGTCCAAACACAGAATGATTGCTGGAGGCCTTGACTTGGAAAGAGGGTTGTGATTTTGCCTAAAGTTTGTAGAGAAAGCTTGATATGATGTTTTAGCAGATAGGAGGGAGGAAATAAAGGCAATTTTGACAGCAGTGTGGGTCTTTTAAAGGCAGAGAGAGCAAAGTTGCCTGGCTGTGGGAGGCAGATAACCCTGGGTAATATTTATAATGGAAACTCTTTAGGTAGGAAATAGCCTCTGAGGAACCTGCGGGAAAGAAGACACAGCTGGGAGACAAAGCTGAAGAAGATCCTGGAGCTGAAACAGGGCTTTGAGGAGGCTATGGAGGGGATGTTAGACAGTTGAATATTTTGAGGTGTATGTTGATTTGGACGATTGATCCACGGGAAAAAAATTACCAGGGAAGGAGCTATTCATCATGGAGGCAGGAGAAGCAGCTGCATCAGACTTGAAGCATGTATTGACTGAACCAGAGAAGGGAAAAGAGAAACAGGGGGAGGAGAAGGCATCTGGAGAGCAGCCAGCTACATGGAGAGAGGTGAAGAAGCAGAGGCAGCTGTGGGGTACAAGAGGCAGATGAGACTAAGGTACCCCATCATAGAGGCAGAGCTGAAACACCTTTGCCCTCACCCTGATGTCCCAGAGTCCCACTCTCCTGATGGATCTTAGTTTCATATCTGTAGGAATGCAAGCCTTTGGGTCCAGGCAGAGCTTGGGTCCAACAAACAGAGGTCAGGTGTGAACTTGGGAAAGGAGTGAAGCCCATGGGGGAGAGCTGACTTTTGCTCACAGGTCAGCCAGTGCTCAGGAGACTCCAGATGACCTCTGGAGAAGAGGGATCACCAGATACCATCAGGCTGCTGCTTCTGGTGACCATCCTTAAATTCATACAAATTTGTTGTGCTGTTTTAGAGACCCTGGTGAGCAAGAGTCTACATGGAGTGAGGGGTGATGGCCCACACAGGACAACATTTTGCACTGATACCACTTGCCATATTAGCATTCTAGAATCACGGGATGGTTTGGGTTAGAAGGGATTTTTGAAGATATCTTGTTCCAACACCTCTGCCATGGGCAGGAACACCTTCTACTGGACCAGGTTGCTCAGGGCCCCATCCAGCCTGGTCTTGAACACTTCCAGGGATGAGGCATCCACAGCTTCTCTGGGCAACCTGTTCCTGTGCCTCACCACCTTCACAGTAAACAATTTCTTCCCTATACCCATTTTAATCTACCCTCTTTCAACTTAAAACTCTTGCTTTTTCCCTTGTCACCACACTTTCTTGTAAAAACTCTCTCTGTCTCTTTGCCCCTTTTCTCTCCCATACAGCTCTCTGTGTTTTTGTTTGCTTGGGGTTTTTTTACCCCCTACAGGAAATGTTATGGTTCTTTATTGCTAGACTCTGATTTATTTTCAGTGTTGCAGTATATATACTTATTTCTTGGGCTGAAAGTGATAATATGACACAGTTTGGTTTTTACAGTGGAGCATATATGTCAGCATGATTAATTTTCTGCATTGAATAGTTCTGCACTCAAGCCATGTGCTTTTGAGATAGTTTGTCCATATTTTCCTATTAGGATGCATTTTCTTGCGCAGCATTTATACCTTGGAAAAGAACTTTCCTACAGCACAAAGTCACTAAAAAAATTTTCCAGCAAGAAGGAGATAAACATCTAAATATGCCCACTTTCAAATGCAGTTTCAAATCTTTCCTGCTTGGAAAGAGGGAATCTCTAAATAAGACATGGCAGCAATCCCAGTAGGGAAAGGGCTATGGCAAGAGGCATTGGGAAAAGCTTTGCTTTCTCATGCATGTGGATCTGAGACACTGTCAGCAGTATTTGATTTGTCCCCAGCGATGGCTGGGCTGGCTGGGCAGCCTGCCAGCAGGCCCAGTGAGGTGATCAGCTCTGCTTTACAGAGGAGGTGCTGAGGAAAGGCCATGGAGAGCTGCAGGCAGAGCACAGCCCTGGCTCCCAGCGCTTGGCAGTGCCTGCCCACTGGCTGCATCTCTGCTGACTGGGGAAACTCAGCACAGGTCATCAGTGCCTGGTCCTCAGCACCAGCTTCCCTCTCATCTGGTAAGATTTAAGGATGAAAGCAGGACACCTCCCTTGGCTCATCCTTAAAAGGAAACATCGCTGAGCAGCTTTAGTGGCCTTTTGGGTCTTCCCTCAACAGAAACAAAGAGTGCTCTGCCACCCGTTCCCCAGAACAGGCTGCAACATCAATGCCTCTGAGGGCTGCAAAATATGAAAGATAATAAAACTTTCAAAGAAAGCTTTAAAGTCCAGTGTGTGGGAGTAGCACAAAGGGCACTAAGAAAGACAAATAAATCCGTGGCTGCAAAGGCTTTTTTGTTGTACCACAAATTGCGTAGGATGCTGTGGGCACAGGGAGCAGCCTTATGGCTTCCCTCTTGGTGGGGGTTTTCCGCTGCAGGTGACAAGTATGTCACACCAATTGTCATCTGGATCTTGTTTCCTCAAAGCATATAAAAAATGTTCCAAGTTTCATTTCCAATTTATTCCACTGAACGCCTTCAAAACGACACCAGAAAAAGGGAATTAACAGCAGCACTTCACATTTAGAAGCTCTAAGGATTACAGATTAATTATGCAGTATGAGCAAATCCTCCTTTTCTGAACATTAAAATAAGTCTTTTATCCAAAGTTCAGCACAAAAGAAAATGAGACTCATTTTTAAAGCACTGAGCACACCACAGCTCTGATGTCTGAAAGAGCCATAGGCTGTTGAATACATTTGAAGTTCAAGTCATTTATTGTAGTGCTTACATTTTCACTTAGACCTCATTTCAAAAAGCACTCATTTCCTAAAACCTTACCATAAATGATTTACCAGGAACATAAAACACCATATGATAGAAGTAAGCCAGGAGATATGATTTCTGATTTTGATGCCAATCATTGTTTTTCCCTGCTCTCCTAGTACTTATTGGGAGTCTTAGAACTTCTACCACTGTTATTGTGCCAACAGGCAGGAATCCCAGTTATTTTGGAAACCTTCAGGATGTACCCCAGTGACATCATATCCAGAAGGGTGGTAAAGAGGTTCTGTATTGGAAATTTGTCTGGAATAGTTGATTTCTTGATTTCACAGCCAGGCAGAAAAGCAGGGAGAAAAATTAGCTGTCAGTCAAACCCAATGTATTCTGCAGCTCTGTGGGCATTTCTCTCTGGCTCCAAAAACATTTTGAAAATGGTGTTTGATTTCAGCCAAACCATCAAGCTTAGGCTTGTTATGAATTGTCTCATTTTTACTATCCTTGAGAAAAAGAAAGTGCAGAGTAGAAGTAGAGTAAATAGTGGGGCTGTGTTTGTCCCTTTTTAGGGGGCAGTTTAGGTTTTCCAAGCTTTGCCCAAGATAGAGAGAAACCAAGTCAAAAATGCTGAACTGGTAACTCAGTGGGGAGAAAAAAAGAAACAAAGCCCCCAAGTCACACATGGCATTGGAGGGATTGTGCACAGGAACCAAAGTTTTGAAAGGTACATTTGCTCTGCTTGAGGCATATTTTCACAGCTTTTTGGACTGGACACATATCTAGCATATAGACTCCATTATCTTTGAAGAATCTTGGTCTGGAGAGAGAAGATGATGTTAGGGAATGGCAGAAACAATTTCTCATGTGGAAGATAGCCTCAAATGTATTTCAGATTGTGTTCTCCAGAAGGCTTATGTTGACACCTTGTTCCAGCTAACAACCTGTGTTAAAACAATGTCTGTACCTTTAATACAGCTACTGAGAGACCACATCAACTGCAAATGTTTCCCAAATATAACTTGCAAAAATCATTAATATATTTTTACACACTTAACAGAAAGTATGAAAGTAAAGTGCCGTCTTCCACAAACAACTAATTTTACAGAACAGATTTTCTGAGAGCTAGGCCTTTACTATGTAAGTGGCTTTTTTCTGCAAAAGTTTTCTAATTTGCATGCATGCATTGTTTATTCTGGGCAGCTTAATGAGCAGCCATCCCTGGGCAACACACCACAGTCACATGCCTATTCTTCAGGCATCACCCATTCCATACTAAATCTTTACTAAGCAGATCCATCCAGAGATTACACATCCCCAACAGTAAAATGAATGTGACTCTGCTGAATATGGTGGAGATAGCTAAGGCTGAAACAACGGATGTTAGGGCTTTCTTCCTCTCCTCCCTTTTTAGAATATCTTTTTTGTTTGGTTGGGGGTTTTTGTCAGATATTTATTTTTAAGTCTGAAAATCTAAAATTGGATTCATATGCTGAGAAGAAGGCTTTATGAAGTAACCTTGTGGGCTAAAGTAATTCCAATTTTATGGGGCGAGAGGCCCATAAAAAAGGAGTGGAACAATCCTAAAATAGCAGGCATCAAAGAGGGGGGCGGGTGGTAAGAGGCTATGAACAACTTCCTTTCTAAGAACAAATCCAAGATAGAGTTTTCTGGGAAAAAAACACATAACTGCCTGATGATTATTTTAGTGTAAATACAGCAACATGTTTCACAACTGAGTGGGAGACTTGCATTAGAATTTATACTCCTTCATTCTCTTAAAGTAACGACATCAGGATTCCTCCAAATCAGCTGTTTATTTCTGCCTTCTTTTTACATTTGGGGTTGTTTGTGGGTTTTTTTTTTTTGATAGTGCCCAGGTTTTTCTAGCGAGATTTAAACAGTGCAGCGTAATGAAAATAGAATAAGGTAAAAAGGACAAGCTAGAGAGAAAAGCAGAAAAGGGAAGGAAAGTGAGAGGAAAAAAGTGGAGATTTGGAGGGAATAGGGGCAGTGTGTGGGGTTCACTCACGCTTATTAACCCAGAAAAGCATCCAGATGCAGAGTGTGGATTGGGGATGCTTTGGACAGAGTGCACCCATGGGAGGTAGCTTAGCAAGATCACAGAGCAGGCCCACTTTGCCATGGTTGTAACACCTGCAGATGTGAGGGAGCACCAGAGAGTGTGGCAGCTGTGAGGACCAGTTGCTGTTGAAGATGAGTTCTCCTGCAGCTTCCACCACACCTCAGGCTGCAATGGTTTCCTTTTGTCATGGTGCTGGGTACTTTGGTGGGCTCCAGGCACCTTGGTCATGTATGACAAGACCCACAAGACCATGAAAACATTGAACAATCCAGATGTGTTTGAATTCCCAGATAATGCTGTGTGCACTATGAAGCTGACTTGAACAAGACACATCTTTTGATGTTCATACAGAACTGAGCTTGGTTACAAACGGGATCATGATGGGGCTATCAGGAGGGAGGGAATGCTATCACCTTAGTGGCGCAAAGTAACAGTCTCCCAACAGTTTCACTTTTAAATCCCATATTTCCCTAGTTTTCTCACCGAGTGGAAGCCTTGGTTATTGCCCTGGGTGTTGTTTGGATAAGAGTTCTTTTCCCACTCTGCTCTCCATTTCTCAGTGTTTGTGTTTCCTAATCTGCTTATGGAGGGCTGCATATTTTTCCCTGTGAAATGCAGCTTGGTGCCAGTGTGCAGCATTAGTACCCAAACCACATGCTCCCAAGAGCAGCCAGGGAGAAGGAGAATGCTACAGATCCCATGAATGCACCTGGAGGAGAACAATTAACCACTGAATGAACTTCTCAGGGCATGCATGGACTCTTTGCTACCTGAAACATTCAAAGCAGGACTAGACAGCTCCCTAAGGGATGTCTCTGAGACCAGTACCCTTCCATCCATGATGAGCAGGTATCTTTGTCATGCAAAACAGAACACGGCTTATGTCCTTGTAAATAAAAACATAGGCTATGAGGAGTGAGAGATGTGTTGTTCCTTCCACTGACTTGCAGTTGTGTGGCCCAGGGACAGGGGGAGTTGGGGACCACAGCTGTGGTTCACGAGCAGATTTGGGGGTGATGAGTTGAACTGTAGTTGCTCATGGGAGTTTTAGACAAGATTTTCAGCAGTCTGTCTCGGCCTTGAAATCTGAGGATAACTAACTGATTCCTTTGAAACCAGTGGGAGTTTTGCTGGATTTGGCAGAAGTCAGCATTTTGATATTTTGCATCTGCCCCTCTGGCTCTCCTGTGGACTTCTGAGGAGCATCAAGAATCAGTGCTCCCTTTTGTTAAGCAAAATTACCACTGAGTGCTGATACTCATGAGACACACTGGGGATGCTTGGCTTGAAACCCTTCATGTTGGGTGGACACCTTCACCACTGTGCCAGTGAGCACAGGGCAGCTGAGGGGCAAACCATCCCTGTGGACTGGAATTAAGCAGGTCTCTGCTGGCCTGGTTCCACATATGTACTTTTTATCCTCTTATCCAGACGTTGTCACACCTTAGACCTTCCTGTTTGGTAGACTTGTTCCCTTTAAGGAGGGCTTGGTGGCTTTGCTCTATCACTTCTCAGATAGGGAATTGCCTTTCATAACAATGAGTGGTGCTTTCTGTTTACAACTATGGCCCTTTCTTCCTGGAAGCTGTGTACTGCACAGCCCTGGGGCTGTGCTTCCTGGCAAGTCATCTGGATTGTCCATTACTCACTCACAATAAAATCAACTCAGCTTTAGTTCATGTACCTCAGAGCCAGGACACAGCACTTGTAATGAGACAGAAATTAAACAAAGCTTACGTTTTCCCCATTGCAGACTCAGACATTTGTTATTTCCCAGCGCAGTCTTACCCTTCCCTGGAATATGTGCAGGACATTGCAGTTCCTTATCCTGTAGGATAGATAGGACTGGAATACTCTTGGGTGCATGGTGTCACTCAGAGAGCTGTCTTGTGCAGGTCCAGGAACTGGACTCAATGGTCCTTGTGTGTCCCTCCCTGCTCAGCAGATTCTGTGATTCTGTGGTTCTATGAAGGCAAATGGGTTGCTGCTAAAGATGCAGAAGAGAAAGTTTGCAGGTTAGATAGGATTGGTGTAAGTACAATGCCAACATATTAATCCCAAGTAAAATGTGATTCTTGAGAAAACAAACTAAAAAGTAAGCCAAGAATCTGAGATGCAAACATTTGCCAAGAGAGGATGATGGAGTATTTAGACTCCTCAAACTGATTCCACTTGCTTAATCAGGTCTTAATTTCTACATGTCCCCGTTCTCTTGTCTGAAAAACAAGACTTATTTGGGGCTATATTTGTAACTATATCCTATTTCAGAAAACAGAGGGATATGAAAGCTGGGGTTCTTGTCCAGTCTAGCAGCACAGCCTGGGGGCAGAGTGAGCTTTGCCTGAACAGGAGGGAAAAAGAGCTGTGTGTCCTTGTCACCTAGGGAGGGTGGCTGTCATCCTTCCTTGGTTGTTGAGAGGTCAGCTCTCTCTGCCCTGCTGAACCTATGTTTATAAGAACATAAATGTACGACCACTTATTGTTATTAATGGAAATGATAATTCATAAAAATAATAATAAATCTGCATGTGACAAATTAGCAAGCACTCAAGTCAACAAATAGACTTTAAGAATTGACCCTTGAGCAAGGAGCTGTGAAGAGGTACCTTGCAGGGCCATTCCCCTGTGGGAATGAGGGAGGGAGAAGGCACAGCTTTGTGCACATCTGATGTTTGGCTGTGCTTGCAGGGCTTGTGAGAGTTCTCTGTTGAGATCAAAGATTCAGCTCACGTAAAGGTCAAGACCTGGGCCTTGGGAGTATTTTCAACTGTGCCCCCCTCCCACAGGCACAGCCTCTCCCTCCCTCTCCCTTTCCTGATGTGTTTACAGCAGTTAGGATTTTTTAAGTGTTGTCTAGCCTTTGTGACCCCTCAAGCCTCCCCATTTTCATGTGATCCCCACAATCTGTGCATCTTTATCTGGGTTGAAAATTATATTACTATAATAAAACAAACAAAAAAACCCAACAGCCACACAACCAACGGAGCCATGGGTCTGTGTCAGGGACACATACTTGAGTCCTTCAGTCATGGTTTAGTCGGAGATGACATGCAGTTCAATCTAGCAGCTTCATTTTGTCTGGACTAAATTCCTTAGTACATGAAGCAAGCAGTTCATATTACTATTTTAGCTAGTAGTACTTCATATGAAAATGATCCTGTGTCCCTGTGCAATGATGTAATGAGACACTAATGCTGCTACAGCTCTTTTGGACTTCTTTGGGATATGCATGGCACAAAGATAGCTGCCCGCCTCAACCTGGGTGACACAGAGTCTGGTCTAAGGAGAATGAGGTCTCCTGGAAATGGCTGAAGAGTGAGGCCAACACAGCCAGGGTAAGGAAGTGCCAAATGTCGATATGTGCATACAGGATTAGGGATGGGGTCATTGTCTGTATGAAGGAGGTAAAGGCAAGTCTCTCAGGGAGCCCTTAAGAACATCCTGGGTATCAGACTGTCTGATGCTCGAGTGGGGCTCTCTAAATGCTAGAGTTTTGTGCATCTTTAACTTTATACAAAACAATTTATTCTTCTTTGGGCTAGCAATTGTTATAATGTACAAGGTGCAATGAGTCTAAGGGTTAGTGGATGAGTTGTCCAGAGTCTGCTTCAAAAAATGTGTACTGTTTTTCTAAGACTAGAACTCCTTCAGCAGCAGAGACAGAGTCCTCTCCACATCATATAACTTGCACTCTCCATAGTGACAGATGTAAATATAGAGAACCCTAAACCGGATCTCCAGTGTCTGATGCTGTACCTTTACTAATGAGTAAATAAACCAGCAAGCTCCCTGTTTGCTTATTGTGATGTGTATGGCATTGCCCAGCTTACTTCTATGAGGATGATGTCTCTTCCTTTCCAAATGAGGAGATTGCTCTTTGGGGACACTCTTCTCTGGGTTAAACTGTTCTGGAGTCTGTGCTAAGAGTCTTGCAGGATGATCCAGGGGTGTCTGAAGCACCAGGGCCAAGGCCCAGACCTCTCCCTGCTCACATTACTGGTATAGGAACAGTCTGGCTGCACAATCCTCCTCTGTGCATCTTTTTTCTGCAACATAAGGATTAGACACCAGGATAAGGTGTCTAATTCTGGCCAGAGAGAAGTGACTCTGTTTAGTATTAGTGGATAATTTGGGCAGTTCCCTTGTATCTTCTGTAAATCTCTTTTTAATGGCCTCTCTCACAATGAATCAAAACCTGGGGCAGTGAACTGTAAAATCTGAACCTTACCACAAAGACTACAGGCAGTACCTAGATAAATCCTAGTTGTGAATCAAAGTCCCTGCTGTTTTACATTTGCTCTGAAGTGCCAGACTCTGTGCACTTTCCATGGGAGGTATCTGGAATATAAACACAGAGATGTCTGACTCCCAACAGCCACCCTCAGCCCCAGCTGGGGATCACAACCTCTCTTGCATCTTTTCTGGCAGTTTGAGGGTCAGTCCAGATATTTTGCTCTCCTGCTCCCCAGCCCTGGTGGTCCAGAGGACAGCTCTCACTGCTTTAGCTTTCATTCCACATCCCACGTGCACAGACTGTGGCTCCATCACCATGCTCTTCATCATCCAGTGACAGGTTGCTGGCAGTGGTATGTACACTTGATACATAACAGCACCCCTGCACTCCTTACCCCTTCATATCTCCTTAAACAGATGATGTGCTAAGATTGGAGCTATGACAGCAATCCCAGCAGACCAGAGCTAAGATCCTGAGTTCATAGCTCCCATCATTTTGTATGATTTCTAGCTCCTCTGAGTGGCTTCCTACACTTGTATTAAGAGATTTAAGATCTTGTTGCTTTGCTTAAGGCATCAATCCTTATCATCTGTCCCTGAGCAGGACCATATTTGCACTTGGACTTCTTCTATTCAGAGGTGGAAAGCTGTTCCAAGAGATGAAGCATCCTTAATTTCTACTGAGGCCTTTTGTCTGTTACCTTCATGCCCCTGCTGTCACTTTTCACTTGGGAGTGGGCAGAAAATCCTGTCCTTGCTATTTTGCTGGTGGCATTTGTTGACCTGCTGGATTTATGACACTCCACCTAACCAGACTTACAAAGGATGTAGTCTTCCCAGATTTGGGCTGCAGCTTACCCCATCCATTGCCTTTGCACAGTGCTGTGGGCATGAAAGAGCAGTGTCAAACAGCCCTGGGTAGAGACCTGAGCTGGTTTGGGCTGCAGTAGAGTTAATATTCTTCACAGGAGCTGGTATGAGGCTGTGTTTTGGATTTGTGCTGGAAACAGTGCTGATAACTCAGGGATGTTTTCATTATTGCTGAGTAGGGTTTACTCAAGGACTTTTTTGCTCCTCATCTCTCCCCACCAGCAAGAGGTGCACAGTGAGTTGGGAGGGGACATAGCCAGGACACCTGACCCAGGGATATTTCATAGCATGTGCCTCATGCTCAGGATGCAAAGTGGGGTGAGTAGGAGGAAGGGTGGGACATTTGGAATGATGGTGCTCACCTCCACAAGTCACAGTTACATGTGATGGAGCCCTGCTCTCCTGGTGATGGTAGAACACCAGCCTGCCCATGGGAAGGGGTGATTCCTTGCTTCGCTTTGCTTGTGTGTGCAGCTTTTGCTTTCCTTATCAAACTGTCTTTATCTCAATTTTACCCTCCCCATTCTCTCCCCTATCTCATGGCGCAGGGGGAGGGAGCGCGTGCTGTGTGCAGCTGAGTTGCCAGCTGGGCTTAAACCATGGCAAGACCTCACCAGCACTTTGGGGCAGATCCAGCCTGGCCCACAAGTCTGCCAGCATTGCCAAGACAGGTAGCAGGGACAAGGAGGATACACTGAGGACACAGGACAGCAGAGATTGCACAGCTCTTCCCTTGGGATACAGCAAGCAGGGGATACCATCTTCCTGCAGAAGTGGTTACTATCCACAGGCAAATATTCAGGGATGAGCTTGGCATCTGTCCTGCCATCACCCCATCTCTCTGCTCCACCAGGACCAGTGGTTGAACCAGAGCAGGCATCTGAATGCTTCATTGAGTCAGGGTGTAAATTAATTTGTACAGTGGTAAGGAGGGATGTACAGTTTAAGTGAAGACAAACTGGAGGTGTGAATGGCTGGTTAATTATTTCCAGACATAGAAATTTATTTCCATTATTATTAACATGGCTATTTATTTTTCGAGACATGGGTCTCATGAACAACATGACCTCAAAGGACTGTTCACAGCCTTTCACCAGGCTGTGAAACAGGGAGTTTCACCAGCACTGCCTGATGCAGGGTCCTGATGATTCAGGTGTCTGATGTTGTGCCAGCTACACCCTCACAGGGCTGCTGCTAGCTTGGGAGGGGATCACAAACACTGCTGTGTGACTAAACTTCTTTACATGAATTGTGAATATTTACCCACTGTACTGTGATCCTACAGTCAGCCAGTTGAGATCTGGTATCCAGGCCAAAGAATTTGGACCTCCTGGAGTCTGCTACTTGATCTGGAAATGATACAGTGAGTGCTTCTGCTCCAATGGAAACAAAGCCACACTCCGCTTCATTTTAGTGGGTGATTCAGATTGCCAATTTGCAACTTCTTGTTTGTTTTGGGACCAGGCCTGGGAACATCACGGATGAACCAGAGTGCAGCTGTGCTAGGTAGGTACTGTAGAAATACCAAAAAAAGTAAGACCTGGATATATCCAAATTTCAAAATGTTAATTCAGTGGTTATGACAAAGAACTGTTTTAACTCACATGGAGACCTTTTTGGATTGCAGCATGCCCTGAGATCACTTCAGTACTTGCTGTAGGAGCCCAGGTTAGCTAGATTGGCTTCCCCTGGTGGTGCTGACCTGGAGCAGGCATGATAGGAATGACCACAGAGGAGGTTGTGCTCTTCCTGCTACTTCTAAACAGATTTTCTACCTGTTGTAGTGGGAAGGTGGATGAGAGTGCATTTGAGACCATCTTGGGGGCTGGGGAGAAAAAGGGAGGACATACCAGAATGGAATGTTACCACTCTGTCTCAACCCAAAAAACTTCTCTGAGAGATTAAATCAGCAGAGAACATATAAGTGAATAAAATAGGGCTGTTTCTAAAAACATCTTGTTTGCATTCAGTTGGAATGCAGGCTGAAGCTTTCATTTGCTTAAGATCTTTATTGGAATTTGCAGCCCTTGAAGCTGCAGATGTAAGCACAGAGCATGCCCAAGGCAGGGACAGGGGAAAGGAGAGGAAGAAAGACTTCACTGAACCATATTCATGTTTCCCAGGTGCTGGAAAGCGCCCAGTGCCAGAGGGTGATTCAGAGCCAGCAAAAGCAAAGGCTGCAGCTGATACATGAACACCTCTGGTCTCAAAAGCCTTTGGGCAAGCAGGACAGACTGGAGGATAGAGATGTCTCAGATCTCTCTCTTTTCACCACAGAAATAGCTGAAAGTAGTGCAGAATGAGTGCCAACTCTGTGGCAGGATTTTCCTCCCAGCTGGGGACATTTTCATGTGACAAGTACTGATCTAGCGTGGCTCTTGCAGGTGACATGGGAGCAGGATAGACAGAGGAGCCAGCATTTGTGATGTATTTTCCCATTATCTGAGCAGCTCTTATGTCAGCAACAGCAATCATGCCACCCTGACCTGCTGCTTAGGGAACCACTGCAGTTGTTACCGCAGTGCTTAGTTTTCAGTGCAGAACATATTTACAGAAAAAGCAGTTGGAGAACATTCTAGGCTTTTTGTTTCTATTTTTTTTTTCTTTTTGAGAGGAAACCACCCCATGCTCACCACCCATGGAGCTGGAGGCTGCTCCTCCATGTGGGACAAATCAGAGAACACCAGCTTTTGGGTGCCCATTCCAGTGAGTGCCCAGGCCTGGGATGCTCTCTGATAGCCACGTGTGTGACTGCTTGGGCTAGGGAAAATAGCTAAGGGACAGTCCACATCCCCATGGGAGCAGCCACCTGCTCTTAGGAGAGTGACACAAGAAGGGACAGCACTGATCCTAGCTCTTCTGTTAGGGCTGCAGAGGCTTTTTGCCTGAAGCCTGAGGACCTAGTTCTAAAAAATACTTTTTACTCTGTGGATGTGCTGCCAACTTTTTATTCTTAAATTTACAGAATCTCAGCATGGTTTGGGTTGGAAAGACTTTTAAGATGACCTAGCTCCAATCTCCCTGCCATGGGCACAGATATCTTCCACCAGATCAGGTTGCTCAGGACCACATCCAGCCTTGCTTTGAACACTTCCAGAGATGGGGCATTCACAGTTTCTCTGGGCAACCTTTTCCAGTGCCCTCACCACCCCCTTTAATTTAAGTAAATTGAAGTCTAGGTGCATGATAAAAAGGGATATTTGAAGTCTAGCAAGAGTCTCCTCTTTCCTTCTCTCTCTTGTGGCCTTGTTTGAAAAAGAAGACATTTTTTGGACATCCTCCCTGGGGCTGTCTCTATGGGGCACCCAGCTTCCTGGCAGGTGAGACGCCTCCTGAAGCCTGGGATTTCTTCTCCACGGAGCATAGGACTGGTCCTATGGTCTGTCTGGGGACAGAGTGGTCTGTCTGGAACAGGTCCTTCTTCAGCAGACTGAGGGCTGGTGGATCCACTTTACCTCAGTGGGGCTTGAAAGCCCTGGAGGAATGACTGGAATTTTCCAAGTTGTGCAGGCAGACCCCATGGGCCTTGAAATGTGCCCTGTCTGTGCATGGTTTTGAACAATTGGTAGAAAATGAGTCAAAATAAATAGTGCTGCTCAACCTCTGACCTTTCCCCTTTTGTCCACAGAAGTTCAAGAAATTCCAGGGACTGGGAGCCAAACATCTGTGTTTCCCCTCAGGAGGTGCCAAACCCTGTTTCTCCCTTGAATCAGGCACGGTATATTTAGAAAGTGAGATACAGAAACTACTGGTGAGAGCTGCTGCTCTCGTGGTTGAAAGTTTGCATAAGGTTGGGCACGTGTTCATATCTTCATCCACATGCACTGGATCCTGCATACAGAAACATGAACTGGCTGGCTCTGCATCTTGTAAGTTTGAGCTTGGGTTGTGGATGCCAATATTTTTTAAAAAGTGAGGATTTGAGTATTGTCGGCCTGGCTTCTGAGCAGAAATACAGACACTCTGCACCATGTGGGATGCCCTTAGTGAGCCAAAATGTCTGCCAGGGTTACGAGACGGGCACAGAGTTTGCAGCAGTAAGGAAGCAAAGGCCAAAGGGTGCCTTAATAGCACTGGGCACTGCTGGTTAGGCAACTAAATTGAGCCTAATGCCACTTTTAAGGAGAGCATCTGGGACACCATCAGGCTCTAGGGCCACTTCTGCACAAAAGGGCTTCCCAGCCCACTGGCATCCAAACTTCTCAGGGATACAAGGGATGGCCTGAGACCCTCCTGTGGGCTGGGAATAGCTAACCCACCTGCTATGTTCAAGGGGGGGACTTTTCTCCCAGCTTGCTGCCTGTGGAGACAGCTGATCCAGCCTTCCAAGCAGCCTTTAGGGGACTGCAGAGGACAATCCAGCTTGGTCCCATGTCTTTTCCATCTAACCCATACCTGGAGCTTTGGCTCTGCCCTGTGAGCTTGTGTAGAGCCCTTCCAGCATCAGTGCTCAGAGCAGGGTCATGAGATTGATGCCTTAAGTTTTAGCTTTCATATTTTTTAGATTCTGTATGGCCTTAGTATGTAACTCTGAATTCCATATAAAGTGTAAGCAAGTTCTCATCACAGTTTAGTTAGACAAAACAATTCTTTTCCAGCCCAAGAACCAAGGACGCCATTGCAGCTTCCAGCCCAAAAGTATAAACGGCAAATTGAAGAGAGCAATCTGGGAGGATGGGACTTCATAACCTGGAGCTGTAATTGAACAATTAACCCCAATATGTAAATGGACCAAAACTTATAAAAGTGTGAAAACATGTGACCCATTGTCCATCTTGGGCAGATTGACAGCTGGGCTCTTGTACTGCCCAGGGTGTAATCTGTGAAGGCCTTTTACTAAATACCTACTTTATTCCTTTAACTCTGTCTAGCCTCTGTCCCAGGAAGCCTCTTTAGGCATCAAGATGACTGCTGTTCCAGTGGCACTTTGTGTTCCCAGTCTCAACTGTGTGAAATGGTAGTGTGTCACAAGAAACACTTCTATTGCCTCCAACATCAATACCTAAACTGATAACAGCATTGGAGAAGTACCAGTGTGCAGTTTGGGGTTGAAAACATTTAATTTTGACTTGTCCAGGCTGCAGAGAACATATTAGATTTCTGACTAGTTCTACAGAACAAGGTTTTGGGTTAATTTCATCAACCACCAACACAATCTGTCACATTTTCAGCTTAGGACCTTGTTTCCCCAGCCTGCAGACACACTAGAGCTTGGGGGTGGTGGCACAGCTGAAACCAGAAACAGTGCACCCACCTCTTCCTGCTGAGAGACTGAAGGAGGAACAACAAGTGAGAAATTCCAGAAGGAAAGAACTACAAAAGTCCCACAACATGGCTTGTTCCTTGTGGTACTGCATGTGCTGAGACCAAGTGCCTGGAGTCAGACACCTCTTGGATGCACAGCTTGGACTTATATGGTGTGATAGCTGGAGAAAGGAGCAGCTTGGGGTTAAATAAAAATGTCAAAGAAGTTCTATCTTCTCATATTTCATTTCACAGGTTAAAAAAAAATGGGGAACCTCCCAGTTTTATTATGGTAAAGGTTTGTTAGTGCCTGAGAGGAGTTACTTGGAGAAATGGTTAATAGATAAATGAAAAATAATAAAATAAGGAGATGAGCAACAGTACTTTGTTATTTAGACATATTCAGTTTGTTCTCCTGCTCTCTGGAGGGCAGATGAATAAAACAGAGTACTTCAGGTCTTCTGATGGCTTATTTGGAACAGCTTGTGTTCAAGACATTGCCAAATTCAAGCAGAATTTCTCAAAAGGGCCCAAGGAACAACTTGTGACAACCAAGATCCCTACCAGTTTGTCTTGTGTCCACGCTGCATGTGTTTTGGATCCTGGTGATACATGTGGGATGACTGCAAGGTGGTTCTTACAAACTGTTCCCTGAGAGGTTTCGCCATGACTCTCAGGACAGGATATACAATGCCATTAAATAACTTGCTACCAAGTTGCTCATGCTGGTCCATTGCCAACTTCTTTAGCAATTCTTCCCTGTGCACTCTCCATTTGCCATAGACAGGCACTACTGCAGCTAAGTGCAGCTGGAATCTCGAGTATATTTTTGCAAGCCATAAAGAAAAGCAGTGTGTCTCCAAAGCAGATGATAATATTTTGATATTTCCCAGGTTGCTTGTGCTCTCAAGCTTTATTGCTGCCCAGAGTCTTTCAGAAGAGCGCTCATCACACACATGCCCTAAATAATGTAAGCTCTGTGCTGGTGATATTTATAGCCATGCAAACATGCCCATTTCTGCCTGTGTTGCTTCAAAAGAATTCTTGAGTGATCACATTTTTCACCTTTAGTGTATTTTTCTTTAGTTCTGAACACTAAACACATTTGTAATTACTGCCATTATTGCTGCTGGATGCCTTATTAAGCCTACAAATTGCACTCAGATTTAAAGGTAGAATTCCAATTAGCTCAGGCTTGGGGAGAAAGGATGGCATTTGGAGGCAAATGTACTTACCTGAGCACCAAGAGAAGTGGCAGCACATACTGCAGTCACTTCTACTTCATAGAAATGTTTATTCATTTTTAAGTTCTTGTACTTGAGCATACCTCTCTGAAGCTCAGGAAAGGACATGTGATATCCTGTGTCATTATTTTTATGGGATCACAATGGCTATTCAGAGCAGAGAATTGTTTTGGGGTCATGAAGCTCCCCTTGAATGGCTGCAATGAGTCAAAGTTCTGCATCTATCAGATTATCCCACAAAAAAATTCAGAATTGTCTTATCTCCAAAATACAGAGAGAAAATAGGAATCTGTGAGTGTCATTGTAAGTGGTTTGCTGGAACAACAAAGTGTGCAAACTCCTTAGAATGTTGTGTAACATTGCTCTGCAAATGTTCACCTCCTTCTGCTTCTGCAAATTATCCTTTTAATGTAATTATAACTTCTATTGGCAAAAGGCACTGAGAGCACTAGCTGGCTTCTGGAGAAAACTGCTGCTGAAATGGGAGCACTTTCAGCTCCAAGGAATTTAAACAGACTGAGAGGACACTTCTTTCAACTTTATGCAGTCCACTGAAAAATGATCTTACTGCCCCCTTGATGGTGTTTGCCTCTAGACTATGAATAATAAATCAGACCTCTTTCCCACCCCTTTGTAAGGAACTGGCCTATCACTCTCTCTGGTCACATTTTGTCCACTTTTGGAATCCCAGATGCTGAATCCAGAGCATTACTCACAGGTCTGTGAAAATTAGACCCCCATGGATGCCTGTTTATATGGGAGACTCCTTAGGACAGGTGTTCAACCCATGAGAGAACTCTGATCCAGCCAAAAGATTTGTGTATATCCCTATGTCTGCATTCACTGATCATGAACATATATCTGACTACTCTGCAAAGATCTTAGAGGGCCAGGTTGGATGGGGCCCTGAGCAACCTGGTCTAGTGGGTGATGTCCCTACTGCTGACAAGGGGTTTGGGGCTAGATGATCTCTAAAGTCCCTTCCAACTCAAGACTTTCTACAAGTGTCCTAGAAAGATTTAGAATTGCCACTAAAATTGTTGCTGTTGTTGGCTTTTATCTCAGCTGTGTTCAAGAGGGACAGCATTGCTGGCTGGGTTTAGGTGGCTTTCAGGGAAATTTAACTTGGATATTGAAACTGCTTGCCTCAAAAGACTCTGCAGGGAGATGCGGGCTGGCAATCCTGGGCAGCAGATGGTTTTAATTCTCTTGAATTTACTGCATGATGCCTCTGGCTCCCTCCTGCAATGGTATCAGTGACAACACAAGTGTTGGGTTTAGGGTTTGGCACAAACTTTTGGATTTTCTAAATCACAACAAACTAACCCCTGTCTCTGCAGGCTCTGGTGGAAGAAGAGTTTTGCACTTTGCCTGGCACAGGCACTCTGCGCTGAGTGAGGGCAGTTGAGTTATGCCAGAGGATTTATTATCTCATGTCCCATCCTTTTCCCATCCTCAGTACATCCTACACTGTCAGTAGGCCAGGCAGGAGGACAAAGCTCAGGCAGGATGGTGGGATTGATATCATGCACCTGCAAAGAGGCAACTGCTCTCTGACTTGTGTGCTAGCTCTCTTTGTAAAACCATCTCCAAAACCAAAGAGAAGTGGAAATATGTTTCTGAATTGCATGGGAAAAAAAAAAAGAGCAAGCAGTCTTTGAATTTATCCTCCAGGGTTTGCTCTGCAGTGACAGATTAAGTGACAGAAGGCAATGTTTTCATGGTGCTGTGCCTGTGGGCAATCAGAGGAGAGGGGAGTTTGCAGCTGAGTGCAAGGGCTTGGTGAGACTTGGGTCTTCTTGTGCTGGATTACTTAAAAAACACAGAGACAAAACAGGGCTCTGCTCCAAAGACAGGCAGAGAGCAGAAGGAAGAGATAGTTGCTCTCATCACTGAACATTTGGGCACTAAAAGTGCAGTATAGGGATTAGTGGTTCAGCAGTTTACCCAGCACCTGTTTTGGCTCCTGGTAAAGAAATGATGCTGTGTTTCTGGGGCACTTAGTCTGACTGTTTTGATTTTCAGGATCATCCAGAAAGTCTGAGGCAGTGCCAGCAACTGAATTGAGATATTTTCAGTCCCAGAAAAGGACACTCACCAGAAGACACAGTAAACATGTATTTCTTAACCCATTTTCTCAAGAAACTTTAGAAAATTTAGGAAGCTCTTCTGCACATTTAGAACATGTTCACAGACCCAGGGAATAATTCAGAATGGAAAGGACCCATGGAGAGGATGTGGTCCAGCCTCCCATCCTTGCCTGAAGAAGACCTGAAAGCCTTAAGCATCAGGGTTTAAGCCTGGAGTGTCCCCTCAAACTCTGCTGTTGCAGGATTCTCCCTTGCACCCATTCAAACTGGCAAATCTTTACACAGTGGCTTTAAATCTACCAGTATGTGGCCTTTTATTAATATTGCTTCTGTTTAATCTGATCACTTAAAAAGGCTTGACTCTACCTACTTAAGTCCTTACATCTTTCTGACCTTGTGGTTTCATCTCTCTCCTCTAAGAGCGGGTGGCTTTTGTTACCACCCCCATGAGGGGTCAGGGCACCTGACTGGCACAGCACCAGGCCAGACCTGGGGCTCAGCCTTGGGAGGTGCAAAGTCCCTTTGCCAAAGGAAAGTGAGTTCAGAAACCCTGGCAGGCACTGTGGTGGCTGAGCAGGCCAAGCAGCCCCCCAACAGCATGCAGGAATGCTCCCTGCTTCATGGGATTTATGCACAGATAATCTGGGCTGAAAACTGAGATCCCAACCTCAGTGGCATTTCTGTTGTCCCTTTGGGCTCACCAACAACTGGATCTGTTTGGATAAAGCAGGAATGAGCTTTCTTCTTCTCTGCTTTGCTGCTTTGTGCTTGTTTGGGGTTTCTGAGTAGCAGTGAGCTGATGGGCTCTTTGTAGTTCAGGAACCAGCCTGGTGCAGGCAGCACCCTGGCAAGTCCCTTCAGGCATCACCAGGGACTCTGCATATTCCTGCCTTTCCTGCTGGGTCTACTTGGGATAGGCCAGCTGTGGGAGTTATTTTTTTTGTTGCAGTTCCTGGAGAAGGACTATTTTGATACACTTAAATCTCATGCTTTACTATTTGAAATGCTTTCTTGGAGTGATTGACACTGGGCTTGACTTTGAAGGAATTTTGAGAAACATTGCATTCTTCCAAGTCTCATATCCCAAATTACAGCCCAAAAAGAGCAAAGAGGAGACTCTGTGGTAGTTCTTACAGTTTGGGCTGTGATCTAAGAAAGCCAAGGCCCCCTCCCAGGCCTGGGAGAACCCATGGTGAGATATTAAGATCCTTCTAAAGGAGCCCATAGAACCATCAGCTCCCAGTTATTCTAGAGGGTAAGTCACAGCATGGCATCAACAAGAACAGTAAAAATCTGGCACAAATCAAAGTGTTTTGACACTCTTTTCCACTGTGTACACCAAGACCATGCTCCAGCAAATCAGTGAAATCAAAGCAGCACTGAGGGGTCAGTTCAGCATTTATGCACGTCACTGGCAGCAGACCCTGCTTATTGAATATTGAAATCTGAAATAAAAAGGAATTTACAATATTCCTGAAATATTTAGGCCTTTGATGAATAGCTCCCTCAAGATCATCCAGATGCGCTTCTGTTAGAGCACCATATGCATTAAAAAAACCAGATTGTCTCTGTGTGAGAGTATCTGTCTTCAGTGAAGGATGAACATGGCTGCACACTGAGGCAAGTACGCGTAAGAAGTCTGGTGGAAATCCTGCACAGGAAGTGTTCAGCAGTAAAAAATGTGTCCGGAAAATAACAGCAACATTAAGAAAAAACAAAATTTATAATCACCATTGGTGTTCAGGGGCTTTGTTTTTTTAAATTCCGCCTGCTAAGAAAAAAAATCAAACCAAACAGTCTAATTAAGGAAACTTTGTTGATTTGGATAGTTGGTGAAAAAGAGGAGCCTTAGTTCATTTTGTCATTGTTTTGCAATGTGCAGTAGAACTGTGCATTCCCCAGATCTTTGCATACTTGATGTAAAAGTCATTTATCACTTAAGAAGGGCATGATCATATTGGTGTCATTAATCATCCCTCCTGTTAGGACAAGGTAAGAAGGATAGGCGTAAAGGAACTGGAAATTCATACATGAATTTATCAGTGAAGACACTGACATGCAGAGTCATGTTCAAATGAGAAACCTAAAGGGTTTAACATTGCCTTTGCAAAGTTAAATTTAGTGCTTTAGAACAAGAAAGCAGATGAACAAAGATGAGGATTCAGGCAGAAGTGGTGAGTTCTGGCTTCCCACTAAATCATCAAGGGCAGACTTCCCGGCCCATGCAGGACCTGACCAGGGAGGACAGATCAGACTTTCAAATTACACCATAGCAATCATGATGGCAAAGGCCATAGCATCTTAAACCTTTCTAAACCAGGGCTGCCTGTGCTGGCCTAGGTGTTCCTGCAGGGAGCAAGGTGAGGGAGCTGAGCAGACTGAAAACCTTTTTGGCCACAGCTGATTGACCCATCAACCCCTCCAGATGCAGGAGAGCCATCACCAGCTCCAAAATGCTGTTGGAGTGTGGGAAGGTCATGCAGTGTCCCTCTCCAAGTCAGGAGCTGGTCGTACCATGTGCACAGCTTTAGCTCCAGGGACATCCTTCATCCTGCAGCCCAGGACTGGGCATGGAGCCACACTCCAGTAGCTCATCTGGCACAGAGGCAGCAGCTCCCAGCTAGAGATGACAAAACCTGCTTGACTGGGGTTGTTGCTCACCACTCTCAGCATCCCAGTTCCCATCACAGCTGTGATGCACAGGATGCTCACATGGGCTTTCAGTTGCTGGTTTAACTGGCCACATCTTCACTGGAGTTCAAGTTCCCTTAGGAAGTGATAATGAAATTGTGCAGTGACGGGGATTTCTCATCTGCCATGCTACTTTAATGACTTGTTAGAGAACTAGTTAGTTGATTGGAAGGGTCAGTTGAAATAGTTTATCCAGTTTACAGACTTAGCTGCCAGGACGGTACAGGAAGGCAGGGCTGAGCAGCAAAATCCAGTGTGAGTCATATATAGCTTTGAGATATTTTCCCTGTGAGTTTCTGACTGGTGTTGCTGTCAGACTTTGGGCTTCTGACTTTCTGGTAACATAGTCAGGACATAAACACAGTACTTCCTCCAGAAGGTTTTGTTTAGAGAGGTGCTATTAATAAATAAGAAAGTTACTTGATTTTGAACATGTTTTCAAAGGTTGGGTCTGGACAACCTGAAAACCTTTCATCTATTGTGAAAGCCAGATTTGGATTGCTACAGGGAGGTAAGCAAAGTTCAAAGTGTGAGGTCCTGTTAGAGTTTCAGGGTTTATTCTTATCTCTGGGGAAATCACAGAAGCAAACCCTTCAGATCCAGGGGGTGAGCAAGGGCTGGGGGCTGGTGTTAGGTACATCAGCAAGATGGGGCAGCCCTAGAGCTGAGCCTTTCACTGGGGCAAGGATGCAAGGGCAATGATCAGGGAAGATGAGGAGAGGAGGCAGGTGCCTGTGAGAGGGCTATCCGCAGTCCCTGCTCAGTTTCAGCTCCTGAACCGCCTGTTCCACAGTGCCTTTGGAACAGCACTGCAGTCCTGGCTCTGCAAGCTCCTGGGGCCCATTGCAGTGAACACAGACAGAAATCTGCATGCAGCAATGTTGTGTGTGGTATGAAACCTGCTGCAGGGGAGGTAAGGGAGGAGAGGGAGGGAGAGAAATGCTTAGGATTATTTCTGGTTTGTACCCAAGGGTGCCATTTGTTCATATACGTATCCATAGCAGAATAAAATAGTTTTTATTGAAACATTTTTTTCTCTTGCTGGCAGCCACTCCATGCCAATTATCTCTTCTATCATATCCCTTGAAGCCAGGCTCCAAGGTAAACAAGTGAAAACCTGACAGCTGGAATGCAAAGCCTCAGTTGAGACTGAAAGCTTTTACTAGATCACATTCTGCACATTTATATTGTCTGGGGTATTAGCAGTGGAAATGAAAATAGAGATTTTCTAATCTCACCAGAGACAACACCTTGCTGCCCCACCTTTGAGAAACCTCCAGTACACAGCAAAGACTTAATCCATCTTAATTAACAAAGAACCCAAGTAGGCACACTCTCAGCTTGCTCCTGATCTGGATTTCCCACATTCCTGATTTTTGGTGCATAACTTGCTGAGAAATTATTTTGCATTTGTAAGTCACTTGCTATGAAAATACACTGTAAAGCCATGCTGATTTAGCCTGAAACTTTACTTCAAAGGAGAAGATTTATATTATGTAGACGTGTCTGCTTTCAACATAATTTCAGAATAAAACATATTTTTATTATTTTTTTGAAGTGGGATTTTTTATTTGTTTTTCACTGCAGTGTTGGATATCACAGTTTAAAATTTAAAAATTACATCTTAGCAAAGCAGGAGTTTTGAGAGAACATTACTTTTGTGAAGACATGAAATTTCAGGATGTTTCAAATCACTGTGCTCTTTGCAACACAAAATTTTGATCCTGGGTGTGTGTTTCCTTGAAGAGCTGCTGGGCAGATGGGAGAGGAGAGAAAACCATTGTTGATTTTTTCCATGATAAAGACAGCATCTGAAAAACTGCTCACTCTGAAGATGTGTTAGTGCAGCCTTCTGCTTAACCACAGAGATGTTTTGAATTTCTTCTAGTTTTTGGACAGAGGGAAAAAGTCTTGGTGTGTCTTGGATCTTGTTTGCAAGAAATCCAGGTGATCTTCTCACTCCCTTCAAAGCAATTCAGATTTTATATTTCTGCAAAGAAAGAACAAAGTCCAGGCTCAGGCTTGCTTGCAAGATGGTTCACTGAGAGAAAGTCTTCTCCTGCAGAGTTGTGAACCACTGCTGCAGCAGTACCACCAGCAAACTGACACACTGAGGCACTGCATGGAAAATGCAGCTGTGCCAGGTTGTAACCCTGAGATCTTGTCTGCTCCTTGACCTTGCTTGCACAGATATATTTTCTTTTCATGTGTTTTAAACTCCATTCCTTGGATCAGCTCAGTGCCCTTGTGCCTGCTTAGTATATCAGGTCAGAACAGTGATCAGACTTGAAAGTCAGCCCAGCCAAAACCCCTAAAACCTGAACTAAACTTATTTTCCAGCCAGACCAGAAAAGCCATTCCACAAAACTTCCACCAACACTCAGGAAAACTGATTAGAAAGGAGAAGAAGACTGCAGGGATGTGACAGTGGAAGAGCAGGACTGTTTATTGGCAGCTCAACCACCGGGGTTAAGCCAGTAATAAGCCACATCCTTGGAAGAGCACAGTTTGCATTTGCAGAGTCTCCTGGGACTCTTTAGTTCCAAGTGGTAAAAATTTCTTGTACTGATGCCCTCATTTGTGCTCAATGCCCATCGACAAATGCCATGAACACGTCTGGTTAATGAGAGCACATCCACCCCAGCGATGCTCCCCTGGGCCTGGCTGGCACACACGGAGAGCAGGAGCAGCCATGGTGTGCAAAGCTGCTTCCCATGCTGCCAGCCCTTCCCCAGCCAGGGGCATCTTCCTTTTGTGCTATAAAAAGCCCCTCTTTTTCATCGATGACATTCAGGGAGCTCCACATTTGGCCTGTACAGTCCATCAGCTGGTTCTCTGCTGACCTTGCTGTGCCTGGCTCTGTCGTGCCCCACTCCTGCTGCAGATCCCTGACAACCGCAGCATCTCCTGCCCCTCCCAGCCTGACGTGCTTCCCACCGCGAGCTGGGAGCTGGGCTGGGTAGAACCGCAAGCAGCTGTTCAAAGTCTGTGCAGAGGCAAAAATTCCCAGCTGTAGCTGTCTGTTCAAATAAACACTGAGGCCAAGGCACTGCAATATGAGAAACACATTCCTAGAGGACATGGATTCAAATGGTGGGGGCATGTGAAGGGATCAGGAGAGACCAGCCCCATGGCTGTGGATAAACTGCCGCACAGAGATCAAAGTGCTGAGCTATGGCCACCTGCAGGATGCAGCAGGTGATCCAAACTTGATTTTAAAAGTGAAGTATTTACCAAATTGCCTGGAAAATGCAGGTATTAAAAATATCCTAATTTTTCCTGGTGAAAATCTGAAGCTTAGGATTTAGCTGGGTCTCATGAACAACTCAGGGAGCTGGAAAATGAGGAGAGAGGCTCAAAAGCCTCTTCCTCATTTCCGCTCCCAATCCCAAGGTTACGGAGTGCTAAAAAAGCACTTGGTAGTTTAGACAGCCTTTTGACTTTTCTGACCATGATATTGAGTCCACTTCTGAAGGAAACCTCCCATTCAGAGCACTGTCACTTCTGCTTGTCCCACTGTGGTGCAGAAGCAGAAGAAGCAAGGTAAAAGCAGCTGTGGAGGGCTTAGCTCAAAGCTGGAGCCCAGTCCTGGATACCCTCTTTCAGGAGAAAAGCTTCAGTGTTCTTCTTTAGGCAGCTCTAGAAATGCTGAAGGGGTGGGAAGAAACAGGGATCTGCTTCTCACAAGCAGCTGGCCCGGAGCAGGGAAGCCAAATGTCTGAGCATGGACATCTGCAGAGTTGTTGCCTCTGTCAGAGCCAGCTGTCTGGGACTCCCAGTAAAGTGAACAGAGAGAAGCTGTTTGAGGATGTGATTCATCTGTGATGCTGTGGGAGCCTGGGTCAGGGCAGTGGAGATGCCACTGTTTCAGTCTAGAGGAATGACTCCCACAAAAGGCTCAGAGTGAACTCATGGGCTTGTCAAGAGTTTGGTTTCTTGTTCATTATCTGCCACAGGGTCAGTACACTGGGTTCATGACCAGCTGAGGTGCCTTCTCTAGGGTCATTCACAAAGAGTCTGGAGGATTTGGGTGATGTGCTGGGGCAAAGGCAGTGGCAAGAGGCAGGAGTCTGCTGCACATTGTTCACTCACCCTGAAGCCTACTGGAAGCCTCCACTGCATGGTGTGCAGGGAGAGGATGAGTTTCTGCATGGTTCCCAGGGAGAGGATGAGTTTCCTGCAAAGTTCCTTTGGTTTCTGGGTGCAGGTGAATAATGATGGCTGCTTGGTTGTGCCAAAGGGCTGTAGTTGGCATGAGGATTGTGAGCACAGAGAGATCACAGTGCCACAGAACTGCCCTCATGGATCTGCCTGCTGGGCTTGGCCATGTGTGGGACATGGTTTAGAGACTGCAATGCTGCAGCTCCTGGGCCCAGCAGATGTGGCACTGCAGAGAATTGGCTAAGCTGGGGCATGGGATGGTGAGCAGTAGGTACTACAACTCTCCAGGTCTTGAATCTACTGCAGAGAATGTGTGGGGATGCTGTTGTGGCATAGCTGGGCTCTACAATGGAACAGCACAAAGGCTGTGGGAGCCAGGAAGGCTGGGATGTGACAAAGATTTGGGAGGCAGGAATTTACACAGGACTCTGGTGTCACCTGTGCTGGAGGTGTGAGAAGGACCCTCATAAAATGGAACATTTCTGAATGTGACTTCTGATGGCAGGTTTTGTCCATGCCTCAAAGAAGGTGGGGAATTAAAACAGTACAAGGCCATGATTCTACTCAGGGTTGTCAGTTCAGTTTGGGCATCTCAGTATGAGAGCTACATGATTTATTGCACCTATAGCTTGGTGTGTCCAGACTCAGAAAAAGAAACAGATAACACTGTAAGAAGTTTGGAAGGTGAATTTGGAAGAGAAACTGGGGGGTGGGCTCTGTTTTGGCCCAAAAGGAGCATGGCAGTGAAAGGGTTGCAGCCTCCAGTTCCAATGTGGAAAGAAAGTGCTGAAACTCTTGCCAGATCTGTACAAGGTTATGATCTTGGTCTTACATTCTTGTCTTGGGCAAGGTTGAGGAACACCAGCTGCTTTAACAGCCTCTACTCCTTCTTTCAAGACAACTTCCTTGCCATGGGGACCTCACCTGAAGAAAAGCTTTTTTGGGGCAATTTGTGCTTCTTCTCACAACTTTTGGCCAGCACAACCTCACTGGCACTTGCCTGCTGTATGGGAAGCTGAGATGAACAGTGGTTGTGAGAGGCAAGCAGGGATGGTGCTGCATACCCAAGTTGTGAGATCCTTGAGAGAGAAGCTGCTATGCACAAATAAAGTATGTTAGAGAAAGTATAAGGGGATGAGGCAGGTGTGTGTGGGCTGAAATGGAAAGCCAGGGGCTGGTGTGATAGATTTATGACAAGACTGGAGGAGAGGCTGAGGAGATCTACTTATTATAGTTTAAAAAATGGTCCCATCAGAAGACTGCCAAGAGTGCTCCACTGTGCAAATCCATGACATGCAGTGGGAGTGATCATGTCTTCTGTACAAGCTAGCTAGAAATAACCCCCACCTTTTTGCCATGAATATTATTCACAAAAGTGCATTAGAAATTATTTTTCCCCAAGGAAGTTGTTTGCCAATTAGTGGGGGAAAAAATTGCTCCTACATTAATGATAACTGGAAACTGATTTGCTTTATGAGGTTGCAAATTTGAGTTACAATATTTGTTTGAAAATCTTTTTAATTCCAGTTTTTAATTTTACAGCAAACATTTTTTGTTTTTCAGAAATACATATAAACCTAGAAAACCTAATTTTTCCTGCTCAAACATATTTTGCAGGGGGATATGTCAGCTTTTCTTCTTAACCATTATTGTCACTCACCCACAAAAATAGATTGCATATGCTGCCACATAACCTGAATATTATATGATTTAGTAATAAAAAATAAATATTTCAGTGTCCTGCATTTAAACAATTCATTTTAAGCAAATTTGGGATTTGAAGCTTTCTGGAAGATTCTTTAGGAGCATGGCCATGAAGCATTTTGCACCTAAGTGTCCCCAGTGCCATGAGTGAGGGACCTTGGCCAGAGAGCTTGTCCTGTGACACATAAAGAGGCATGGAAGTTTTCAGCCTGGGAAAAAAACCCCAAACTTTTTTGGGAAGCCTGATGGCAACCTGCCAGTGTCTGCTGGAGGAGGCAGAGCTATCTTTTTGGAGATGTACAGGAGCAAGTAGAGAGACAGTGGTCACAAAATGTTCCTGAGAGGTTCAAACACATGGAGAAGAGGTTTCTACCCTAAGGAGAGTGCAGCCCTGGATCAGGCTGTCCAGAGAGGTTGCACAGACTGCTGGGCTGGCTGTATGCAAGTGAGAAAGGCAGTCCTTCCCATCCAAGGGCTGTTCACTGAGAAGAAGCTCAGCTGTAGGCTCTGCATTAATGAGTTTTTGGGAGAGAAATGTCAAAAGGCAGTAGTAAGAGTCCCACAAAAATGTCAAAAGTTTTGAACCTGGCCATTTCTCTGTAGTGTTATGTCCTACCAGGAAGGAAAAGGATTTGTGCATATGACAGCAAGATAAATATGTCTACAGCTGAAAGAAACAGATAAAATTCAAGCAGATCAATGTTATCTCATGTATCTTATGATGAATGCATTGAAATGACTGGAACTTCATATTAAGGGGAAAATTTCCTGTTTCACAAAATGTCTTTCATCTCTCTTTCCCTCTTTTCACCAGGTAACAAGATCGGATGGTGACTTTTCCTTACTTTTGATTAAAAATAGCTACTCTTCTAGTAAGGGCTAATGGTGCATTCTATGTCAGTGTGTACAGAGTGATACAATGTTAAATTAGAGAAGAGTTTATCCATTAGAAGTTTTATTATTGGTGGGGGTTCACAGATTGAAAGCTAACTTTCAGCCCCTGAGTACAGTTGTTCCTCTAAATGTATCACACTTTTTGTAAGCCAAACAAACACATTATATGTCCTACTACTGTATGATAAGTAGATCATATTATCTTTCCACTAGTGGCAATTATGGGCTGTCTTTTACAAGGCTGGATTTTATATGTGTGAGGACCATACATTTATAACAAAACTGCCCTCCCTTGACTCTTCAGGAAAGCAGATCATTTTAAAATTATACTTTACACATGTTTTTCTTAGTCTTTAATAATTATTTTGTGAGTGTCCCTCTATTAAATGTTTCTTCAAATTTTTAAGCACAAATCTGGAAAACAATGACCAGGTCTTTGCAGAAATCAGTTGTTTTCACATTCATTTATTGTTTACTGTAAGAAATAGGTTCCCCTACACTGTCAAATTGAAAAATCTCTACAAGATTTCAAAGAACCCCTTAATGCACAGAAATGTGCAGTAAAAAATTATCTTGTGGCTTTTTCTGCACACCATGAGGACAGAATAAGTTCAAGGACCCCATTGCATAATTAGTTTTGAGATTAGAAGAATTCCTCTGCTTTAGAGGCACCTGGCATTTGAGGCCAATGAGGGGTAACAGGGTCAAGGAGTGAATAATATAATAAACCCACTGAAATTTATAAATCTGCAGTTTAGACTGAAGAATTTGCTTTCATGGTTCAGAGCATCTTCTGCTTCTCAGGGGGGCAAGCAGGAATTTTTCCCATATCTTTTTTTTTTTTTTTTAATTTCAATCACAGGGACTACATTAGGACTTAAGAAGATGCATTATTTCTTGGTGTCTGTTTTGGATTTAATTGACCAATGACCAGACTGGAGACACTGACTCTTCTGATTTTCGGTATCTAATGTTGGTCATGTAGTGGAGAAAAAAGTAGCTTAGGAAATGGCCTCAGCTTGCATGACTGTGAGTGGGTCTAATATATGCTGCATGAAGAATAAACATAAGTATATCCTTTGCCAGGGCTGCCAGTATTCAAAGGGATGGATTTTTAAGAATTAAGGTGACTAACAAAGTTACCTGGTTGGAGGGGCTCAGAGACTGGAGAAAAGATGGATTTCTTTAAGGTACAGCTACTAAAACTATCCAGAAATGGTATTCCAAGGAAGAAAATACACAGGGAAGGGCAATGCTAGGGTAAGCAGACAGCTAATGAGGTTCAATAGGAAAAAATAAAATAAAAGATGACAAATAGATATAGCTGTGTCAGAGGTAGGGATGTAAAATGAGAACTGCTGACTGGAGAAATGGGTTAGACCTGACAGCTAGAAAGTAGCAAAATGTTCTTTGTCCATATGAAGAGAGAAAGAAGAATGGAAAAAGTGAGCACCAAGTATAGACCAAGGATGCTCTAGGTATAGATCCCAGAATAAAGAATTGACACTCGAACACCTAATGTGAGACTTAAGCATAATATAAACCCCCAAGCCAGCTGCCTCCCTTTCTGTAAAGACCTGGCTGCAGTTCAGGGGTGCTCTCCTCTTTGCATGTGCCAATGCTGCCTTCTTTGCATGCTCTTCCTTGCTGTGCAAATCCCCATTAATGAAGGATTTGCTAGGTACAGATTATATGTGGCAGGCAGGTTTGCTCAAGATGGCATTTGACAGCACAATAACAACAAAAAGTAATGTATCTCTACCCCAGTGTGGAAAACGAGGGGAGAGTGAGCAGACAAGGCAATGAAAGCACAGAGGAATGAATCAGATAATACCAGCATAACCACACAGGCTGCACACAAGGTCAAGACCACAGAAATGAGGGTGTGGAGAGCTTCTGTTTAGACTAAGAGGAGCTGAGTTTTTTGCAAATACAGTACTGCCAGGAGTTAAAGGTCTTCTCAAAGGCTGGTAGAGGAAAACTCCATTACTGTGGTTGGCTAAAGCTGCCTGATTCTCTTGCTTCCAGAAGTGACTGTATAAACCTCATTCTGGTATCATTTTAGGAGATTTACCAAAAAGCTTTCCTGCTGTGATGTGCAGATAAAATGTCCTGCTTCCACTGCCCTTGCTGGTCCTGTCCCCTTCTGTTCTGGTACTCAGTGGTGAGGAGATGAATCAGTACTTGAGGGGATCCTGTTCCCTGTGTTTAACTTCATAATAAGACAGAGACATTTGGGTATATTGATCCAGAGCCACTTGTGACACCACATCTGCTCTGTTGTCCCTAAGGGCTTGGACAAAAGTATAGCTCACACTCTTGTTAGGGTCGATGTATTGGGAGAACAGTGGTCAAAAAAATAAGATTGAATTTGCATTGAGATGATCTGCAATAAATTCTCAGCTTGACTGAGATTTTATTTATCCCTGTCTAAATAAAAGAACCCAACAAAATAAAACACTTCCAGGCCACTCGTTTGTTTCTTACTGTATAGCATCCGGAGAGAGGAAATGTATAAAATATCTTGTGAGCCAGCAAGACCTGCTAGGAAACTGTATTATGTTCCCTCCTGTTCAACAGGCTGGAAAGTCTTAATGTTTCCTGTCATCTTAAACTTCCTCTTTGCTTTATAAATAATTCCTGGATGCAAAACATTTTCTAGTGCCTTGGCCCTGCACTGAGGAATGCATGCTGAGACAAGCTCCCTGAGACAAAAAACACTCCAACAATTGTCCTCTTGGTGCATTGCCAAGCATTGGAGATTTTCAAGCAGGACCTGTGAATTGAAATGCAGTTATGCAGATCATCATCACTTGGAAAAAAGGAAAATTGCTTTACAGAATGAAGGGTTTGTAGAAGTGGTGAAAATAACTTTCTGTATCTCATGCTGATTTGAACTGAGAAATTGAGCCAAACAGCCATTTGACCCTGCTTAGGGCAGAAAATCTGGAAAAGCATAAAACAGTGCAGAGTATCTTCTCTCATACTCCCAGTGTTAGTGAAAGGTCACCCACGCCTGGATCTTCCCTGAGAGCATCTAGGACCCAGAGCTGGCAACAAAGAAGGAAAGACACCTCAGTTCCTTTATCATTCTCCTCTCTGCTCCTTTGGCAAATCCCAAGAGGTGGGTGAATCTGCTGACACCTGGTGTGAGCTGCCCAGATCAGCAGCACTCCCAGGAGCTTTCTGAGGGTGTTTGCTCCAGGGTACTGCTCCTCTGCTCATTCAGCATGGGCAGACCTGGGACACCACGGCTCTATCCATCAAAACCAATCTAAATGTGCTCACTGCAGCAATCCTGCTGCTATTTCATCAGGTCGATATGTAATTGTATCTGTTGCTGGAAGGCTCCATCACCCCCTTCATTAAATTGTAAATTTTACATTAATTAAAAATGCTAGGAGCACTTGCACAATTTATGACCAAATCTTAGAGTCCAGAAACCCCCATGCTGGGGAGGGGCAGCAAGACAGTTTTGAAGCTGCTGGAATAAATCCTTATCTCAGAACACTGAGGATGTTTTAGCTGATAAAGGTTCTTTGTAGACTTCTAAAATTAATTTGTTCCACCTAGATTGGAAATAGACAAAGCAGAAGACATTTGAGCAGAATTATATTCCTAAAGATATATGTATCTAAAACTTTTTACACACAAGAGAAAGGAAGAAAGATCCCATTTTATGCTCTGATGCAGCAATAAGTGATCTTTTTTCTCAACTTTCCTTTTTCAACCAGAAATTTTGCATATTCCCCTCAATAGCTGACCTACTCTTACAGCACTGGGAACTTGTCTGCTGGGATTCCTCAGTTTTATTGGAGTAAATCCCATCTACTACTTATTAGTCAGTAATGGTAGAATTTCTCCTGAGATGTGCTGGAGTGAATGGGGAGCTGCTCCTCAGTGACACATAACAGGCCAGCAGGAAGAGACCCTTAGGCTGTGGCTGTCTAGGTTTCATGCATTGCATTTTCTGCTTTTAGCAGTGTTCTGCTCTGGGGTGAGGATGTGGGGAGGTGCTGGAGGAGCTGGGCTCACGGGTGCTCCTCACCTTCTCCCATACAGGTATGGCTGCAGTGGGGTCTGTGTGTGGCAGGGGGCACGGTGGGAGTGGCTGGAGTGTGAAACCCTGCATGAGACCTTGTGATACCTCCATGGCATGTGAAGCACCTATGGCATCTTGGCATGACTGGAGCCTTTCACTCTGCCCTGGGGGAAGAAGCTCTGTGATCTCCCTGCTGGGAAGCGCCTGGAGTGAAGGATCAGGCTGTAGGAAATCTTTGCTCTTCCTCCACAGGATACCCCAAGGCTATGGCCAGGGGCTCCACCTCTTCATTCAGCTAATTTTAATTTCTAGTGTCTTCGCCTTTCCTGAAAACCAGGTAGATGCAGCCTGAGGGTCTCATCTAGCTGGCCTGGTACGTGCCACTGAGATGCAGTCTTTTCCCTTCTTTTCCTTAAGCCATTACATCCTTCTGCCCCAGGGAAACCTGTGGCAAACCTGGTCCTTATTTCTTCTGGGCATGAGTAAATCACAGTGTGTCACTGGGGTAAAAATATACCTACAGCTGCAAAAATAATCCTGATGTGAAAAAATCTCTTCTGCCTTGGGAGTGAAATAAATGGCAGCAGAGGTTGGCAGGTCTGTGCACACCCTGGCCTCCTTGCAGGAACAGGAGAAGCAGAAGTATGACCAGCATCCAGCAGTGTATGGGAAGAGCTAGGCAGACTGGCACAGGGATTTCTCCCAGTGTGCCACTGGAAGTGCCTGCCCCTGGTGCCTCTCATGCCTGTGTTTGAGGTTCCTATTTCTGTTCTTCATCTTTTGGAAAGGATAAACACACACACCTAACTCCATAATGTCTGTGCAGAGCCTGTTTCTGGTATATGTATAAACCAGCAGCAATTTCTACCAAGGTAAATTTTGTTAGTCATTATAAAATCATACGTTAGGTCAGAATCCAGCCTCCTGAGGGGCTGCTAATGGGCCCTGGGGAGTCTGGGTACGTGTGTGTACGTGCATGGATACATAAGCAAGTGGAAGGGAGGCCAGGACTCAAACCACTGCTATTATTCTCATTGCAATGCCTGTCCTCAGAGAGATGGGCTCCTCTAGTGCCAAGCTCTTCTGCAAACCAGGAAGAAAGCAAAAGTTCCTTCTGCAAAGAGCTCACTCTCTGGTTTAGTGACAGCTCTAACAGGTGGGTGATGTGGAAATGTGGGAGTGTGGAAGAATGGGGTAACTGTGGACACTTGCCTTTGCCTGGCCTCACTGTGGCACTGCCAGTCCCAGAGCACACGTGCCTTTCTGCAGATTAGATTAGTGACTGCAGATGGGTGAATTTCTGCAAATTTAGGGCATTGATGGGTCTGGTCTGTTATTTATGCACAGTGATCGAACACAGACATTAATTTCTGTGAGGCAAGACTTTTTATAGCTCTCTATGGATCACATAGTGGGTACTGAATTGCTGTCTTTCTGGTCATAAATGAATCATCTACGAGAATCTAGGATGATCTGAGACTACAGTATTAGGGTAGTTTCCACATTCTCAGCCCTGGTACTTAAACACAATAAATAAAGACATGAAAGATGATTTGTTTTTCATTCGGATGAGCTATTCTAAGATTTCAGGGGAAAAAAAAAATCAAAAATCATCCTGATAGGTCCAGAGTTATAAATAGCAACACTGCATGTACTGGGGAAAATGCTACATTCCTCCAGGTTCTTGTAAGAAAAAGGATTAAGAGAATGTGAAACTCATAAAATTTATGGTGGCCCTTGGCCGGATGTGATGTGTCAGTGGATGCAAGGCACATACCAAATGTGAAGTAGAGCAGTCACTGAAGATTTATATCTGCTGCATCTCTGTCCCAATAGCACCATATGTTTATATGGACTGTACATTTATTATTGGAAATTGAAGGACTGCTTCATCACTTCTTACTGGAATCTCATAGATTTGTTTTCTGAAGGACACTGAGAGCAATCCATGCTCCCACTTACATCCTGGGTCTATTTTAGTTTAAAGTAAAATCTAAAATATGTGTTCCTTCTTCTTAGCAAGGAACAGGATTCCTGAAATTAGAGAATGGGAGCAGGCAGCAGCCAGCCACCTCATTTCCATGCTTCTTGTTGTGAAACCTTGTCTTCAAATGTAGGGATTTTATACAAGATTTACATTTTCCTGGTACTGTACACATATCCCATCATTCGAGCTGGGTGTGAAACAACTCCCCCGACTGAAAAGCTGCCAAAAATCCAGGAGCATCCCCAGTCTGCAACAGGAATAGTCCTGGAAATCTGTCAAAGCAGAAGAAGTGAGAGATGGGGGCTGGGGTGTGCATGCTTCCCCAGCTGAAGCTTGGCCCCAGTGCCCTGGTTTGCCCCATGGGTGGCAGGGACACAGTGATGGGACAGAGCTGCTGCTGACAGAGAATTTGCACGTGGGTGGTGGAATGGTGAGCAAGGGCTGCTGGTGAGGACGACACACATGGCAAGGGGATTGGGCCAGAGAGAGCCCTGAGGTGCTGTGGGATATGAGAGGCAGGGGCAGCTTAGTGAGAGCCTCCAGGAGGCACTGCCCAGCTTGGAGCCCTCCCCTGAGCAGGCAGGCAGCTGAAAACACCTGCTGCTGTTTTGGCTACCTGTCCTGTGCAGCTGGAGGGATGAGAGCTGTAATATGCTACAGGAAACCAAGTTGTTTTTCCAGGCATTCATTCCTAGGAGCTGGTGGCAGGTGGGGATGGCCCCAGGGTGGGAATGGCTCACGGATGGGGATGGCTCACGGATGGGGATGGCTCACGGATGGGGATGGCTCATGGATGGGGATGGCTCATGGATGGGGATGGCTCATGGATGGGGATGGCTCAGGGATGGGGATGGCCCTGGGATGGGGATGGCCCTGGGATGGGGATGGCCCTGGGATGGAGATGGCTCAGGCATGGAGATGGTTCAGGGATGGGGATGGCCCTGGAATGGGGATGGCCCTGGGATGGGGATGGCCCTGGAATGGGAAGGGAGGGTCCTTCACACCCTCAGCTGAGACTGAACACATGTCAGTAGCAGGAAGTGGTATCTTAAACATGAACAGCCACGAGTAGTTGTGGTAGCTAAAACAATATTCCATACTCCATGGAGATGGGATTGTTGTGGTTGACCAATGTGTAACTCACCCTATTAAGCAATTCCTGCTCATGGTGAGGGTTACATTACACTTAATGTCATTTTACTTACCTACAGTCTAAGGTGTTGCTTTTTCCCTGGTCTAACCCAGGCCTATGTGAATTTGTCACTTTTGCCCTGCAGAGCTGCTCTTAAGTCAGTTATCCCAAGGACACTGGCACAACACACAATTTTAGAGTATATCCTCACTGAGAAATTTAAACAGCCAAGAGGTTTTCCATAGCCTTAGGCAGGTTTTCTGCCCATTAATGGCATCTCCACATCTTCAGTCAGGCTGTCTGCATCCAAATAGCCAATTGGGAGCAGCCCCTGGTCCCTGTTAAATCCTAAATTGTTCCCAGGGATTGCAAGGGCTGTGCTGGTGGCCTAGCCCTTAACTGAGCTATGTCAGTGCTGCCAATTTAACAGCACCTGTGATCAAGTTTCAGGGCTTAAACCTGCAAACCTGGACCTTCAGGATGAGTTTGTTAGTATGGATGTAACCTCTGCTTTCAACATGGGGAAAGAGAATAAACAGGAAAAATGTCTCACTTATTTACATAAACTATTATGCTGCTTACCCAAAATGCTGCCTACTAACACATTACCGTGGCTGGAATCTGTTTAGCTTTTGATTTCACAAGTGAAAGGAGACTCTGCACATCACCACTGCTGTGAAAGGACATGCAAATGGCAGCAGAAGCAATGGGCATCAACCCAGTGGCTCAGACCTGGGCTGTAGGTGCAGACATGGTGCTTTCAAGGAGGGCAGCACTACCTGCAATATGGTCTGGGCCAAAAGCAATGTCAATTGTCAATGTCCAAATAAATGGCATGCAAAATCTTCCTGAAATGGAGACAGGGATTCCCAGCTTTGAACTAGCTGGTGTAAGTCACCTGTTTAAAAGTTACCTGTCTGACTGCAGACACAAGAATGTCACTAAGGCTGAGGGTGTCTTGCCTCTTGTTGGGCCTAGCCATGAGAAACACATCTCAAATCACACATGAGATGTTGGAAGAAGCAGGGTTGAAAGCAGGGCCCACACCAACCTTGTGCAAATAAATCCAATCTCTCTCTCTCTCTTTCACCTTCCTAATTTTGATTTTGTGCTGCAAAGACCCCAAGCACCTCCTGGTACAAAATGAAAAGGAACAGAGACTGATGTTTATTCTCCACACTGGCAGTGTTTCAACTCTTGGACCAGTCTTCTAAGCTGAAAATTGCCAAACTAGCTGAATACTCCTTCTGTTCCTGGATTAATGTGTTTGGCTTCTGCTGATTTATGGGAGCTGTCACTTCATGACCTCAACACGTGCTCTGAAGAAAGTGAGCTTGTGCCAGAAGCCAGGAGCTACCCACTGGAAAACAAAGCAATGAGAGATGGATCTGGTCTGTAACTGTGCATGTGACTGGGGCTCAGATGCCCTGTGCCATCACCATCACAGAACATCTGTGGCTGCTCATCTGGGAGGAGGGAGACAGAGATGACACTTGCCATTCCCTTCCTGCTCAATGCTTTCATTCCCCCATAACCCCACTGGCTGCACACCCTCAGCTGTTCCCAGCATCCCTGGGGGCTTCCTGAGTGTCTGACTAAGGGACCAGAAGAATGCCACTTGATTAGAGCATGATCTGATCACAGACACTCTGATGTATTTTCCATATCTGAGTGGAAAAAGCTGCAGCTCTGCCCCAGTGTAAAGGTAAAAGATTGACCTGGTGTGTCTGCAGAAGGAAAGTCCTCACAGGCTTTCAGCAACAGAAAAAAGCAGAAAGATAGACCAGTGATAACAGAGGAACAGCTTCCACACACACAGAGCTGGCAAGGACACAAAGGACACACACAGAGGATTCAATTTTTTTCCCTAATTTCATCTGACATTTAGCAATCGTAACTTTTCATTTGAGTAATAAATGGGTTTGTCCTTTCCAGCAAAACTGCTGTGGACATATTATTCCCTTTATGGTCTGTTTTGTTGAATTCCAGATGTTGCTCTTTATTCAAGTCAAAGTTCAACCAAAGAAGAGTCAAAAACAAAAAAAAAGAAGTTTTGCTCAAAACAAAAAAGATTTTGAAAGCAGTTAGTTTGTGCAGGTATTCCTGTTATATGAAACTTTACACTGAACTGAATTACAGCGATGCAGTGAATCATTCCAGGGGAGTGAAAATGACTGTCAGTGCTTGCTTCTCCCATTAACCTTTTATAATGCGATCTTGTAAAATAATATGTGGTCTGGGAGATGAGGTAAAAATGAGTACGCATTGAGCCAGCCTCCACAGGAGAAATTGTCATCTTTCCAGATGTAATGATGAAAGAAATAACCCTTTGCTTATCCAGTCTACCCTTATATCAAGTGCCTTTTTCTACAGGCAGAGATGGAGCAACCAGAGCAAACACATGATTAAAGATGGAGCTTGCTCAGGTTTGCCCAATTGTTTCCTTCTCAGGTGAGATCTGTGTGCTTGGTGCTGCACAAAGCAAAACCTGATCCTAACTAGAACATTGATAGGCACATCAAGTCCTTGCTCAGAGATGAGAAGATAAAACATCCTTCATATGCTTTCTCAGTAATTGAAATGTAATTGTTTGCATTTAAAATAGCTTTTAATCTTGGGAACCAGTGCTTCTGGAACCAGCCCAGGTGGCTGTGGAGCAGCCTTGGGGTGGTTCTGAATAGAAAACCTCTGACTACACTTGTGTCTTGTTCTGGAGCGAGAAGATGACATAAAGCTGAATTTTTCCTCTCTGAATAACTAAACTGTGGCTGTGAATTTGCCTCCAGTTTTGGTAGATTTCCTCCATATTGCAAAGGAAAATAGGCAGAGCAAAATGAAGAGGTTTGTTTTAATTGCATGGAAGATGTTCAAAAGAGGGAACTGCTACCTGCTGTTGCTAGCTGAAGGCTGCTGAGATATTTAGCAGCCTATTTGAACTAATTGCATTCCCTGGGACTTCATTTTAGATCCTAATTCAGCCTTTCATCCCTGTCAAGTGGGATGAAATCACCCCTGACTGGTAACCCACTCCTGCCTGAGGAGGTTTTGACGTGTGCCTGCTCATCCATCACTGGGCTGCTGTGATGAGGGACAGAGGTGGAGAAGGAGCATTCCTTGTGGCATGTGGACATGATGGAGAGGTTTCCAGAAGCCTGGGAAGTGGGAACCACTTCCTCTGGAGGCCAAGAGGCTGATACCTCCCCAGTCCAATGGAGGTGAAAATACAGGTGTGTGTCATCAGAAGTGAAGAGACCATATGCAAGGCTAGAAATGAACAGCAGTGCAAAATCAGCACAAAGCACAAACAATACGTAGCTTTTCCCTGGCCAGTTTTATTGTTTGCTAAGTTCCTGAACAGCCTTTTGCTTCAGTAACCCCTGGAGCACTTCAAGAGCTTGTCAGGTTCTTATGGAGCTGTTCTTGCCCTGTGCAGACACGAGGGATTATCACAGCTGGGGGAGATGTGCTGGGGGCCTGCCTGTGCCATCCAGCAGCTGACAGCTCTCCCTGCATCCCTGCAGCAACCTTAGAATCATGGAACCATTCAGGTTGGAAAAGACTTCTAAAACCACCAAGTCCAACCACTAACCAGCACTGATAAGTCTCCCACTAAACCATGTCCCTCAATGCCATGTCTACATGGTTTTTAAACATCTCCAGGGATGGTGACTCTACCATTGCCCTGGGCAGCCTGTTCCAGTGCTTGACTACCATTTCCATGAAGAAATATTTCCTAATAACAAATCTAAGCCTCTCCTGGTGCATCTTGAGGCCCCTGCAACCCATCTTGTGAGAGATTTGAGGTGGCCTTGGTGTGGGTTTCTGGGTGCTGGCAGACAGAAATGCTGGTGATCCCAAGTGAAGGGCTCCTTGTGCTCTGGCTCTGTGTCTTCATTCCGTGTGAGACACGACAGGGAGACAGAGAGGACATGTCAGTGCTGGGAGTGGTTGCCTTGAAGCAGCAGAGCTGAAGCTTAAACTGAAGACTAAAATGGGAAATGCTTGTGCTCAGACAGATTTTTTGAGTACCCAGCTCATAAAGAGGTTTGATCTTATTTCTCTCAGAAGCACTTTCTCCCCATTCAGACGGAGCAGAAGCACTAATGGGTGTTTGTCCTTATGAACCTTTGTGGCTCCCTACCACAAAAACTACCAAAAGTAATTTAACAGCTCCCTAGGGCTTCTGTTTCCCTTAGGTTTGATTCCTCCTTAATTAAAAACTCACCAGGTATCAAACAGATTCTTGTTTTCATTTGATTTGGCTGCCTTTGAGAAGGAGGAAGGGGAAACAACCTTTCCTATACTTCCTAGCAGGACTATTTACCTATGGACACAGCCTAATCTGACTCTCAAGCAAACAGATCAATATTTGCTTTTCACCACATTGAAACTTGCTGTTAGCATTCCTGGTACAGAAATTAATACATGTTGATAGTTAGGGGCCATTGATTTGTCTGGTGTATGTAGGTATAGTCTGCTTCAATTCAGCAGAGTTAGTATATTCCATCAGAGAAGTTGCCCTCATATATTTCACACTTGTATCTAGTTTGGTTTCCTAAATGAAGCCGCAGTTAAGATAGAAAAGAAATGATGAATGTAAAATTAACTGCATGAGATCAAACAATAATCAGCATGGGCACCTGGGGTTGTGGAGAAAACTTCATTTTAAAAGGAATGGAGTGCTGTTGCAGGCTGGGTTACTGCTATCCCCCTGTCTGCCTAAACCTGCATATCTCAAGTTTCCAAGGTCACAAGGTTGTTCATATTTGCTTCGATTACAGCCACTAGTGCATCACTCCTTTTGTGTTTGCCATGAGGAAATACATAGCATTAGTCTGCCTGCAGTCTACACAGAAAGGTAAGTAGAAAATGGGAGATAATGCTATTGTTACATATATTTATGAGCTGGGAAGGTCCAGGGAAGGAGATTAAGGGACATACCTGTGGCAGTCTGTGGCAGATGGAGCAGTTACAAACTGATCTCCCAAGATCCCTGTTAGTGTCCTTCTTGTATGGCCATCTCTCCCAGGACAACACCCTGGTCTCAATGGGACAAATGAAGTTTGAGTTGTGCCAGCTATCCCTGTAAAATGACCTTTCCAAAACATGGATGTATTTAGATATACCTTTTCGTTGCAAATTAGTAATAGGGACCCATTAGACCAACTACAGGCGTCTTTGGCTTAGTACCAATATCACCAATGATGCTTTGAAGGCAGATGCTACTTGATGTTGCCATAGGCAAGACTTTCTTCCCTGGGCTTGTAAACACCTCAGTGTGTAATACAGTGGCTGGTGAGGAGTGGTAGACTTGGCTTGGTGAGACATGGGATTAATCACCTAAGACAGCACTCAGGACCTGGAACACGTGCACTGCACTGTGGTATGATCTAAGAAGCTATTTAAGGTCTCAGCTGGAAAACAAACATGGAAAAGATAACCATGGATTACAAGGCTGTTAGAGATCTACATAGATACACTGTTTTGACAGCAGAAATTATAAACAGTTCATTTTTGTTGACCTGTGCCTTACAATCTGTTTTAAAGCAATTCCTGTTTTTTATCTGAGAAACTGATGATGGAAAACATTGCTTGCATGGAAAATATTGTCTCGGTCACCTCTTGCCCAGTGGTTTGTTTCGAAATTCTGATTAACCAAGCAAAGGCTCATTCTTCCTTGGCAGTACCTGAGTGTGAGTCCCCAGGGCACTGCTGCTGACTGATGGGTCTGTGCTCATGAGTCAGAGCCAACATGTCTGTGATGGACAGATAAAAGGAGGATGACACTTCAGACAAAACAAACCCACTCATATCAGCCTGTTCCACAATACTTTCACCAGTGGTGGAGGAGGAAAGTGGAAAAGGGAGATGGAATAAGGAGAAAGGCAATAGGAGGAAAATCAGGGCACGGATCAGGCAGGACATTTTAAAAAACATTTCTAAAGCAGAGAAAAGTGGCTCCCACACAAATCTGCTCTGCTTTGTCCTGCTTACTTAAGAGAAGTACTGCAAGCTTCCCACACCTTTTTATTACTGGTGACAGCTGCTTCAGCATGGTTCTTTTCCTCACTATTAGACTTGACCTGCTGCTTGCTTTTCCCTTCTTAGGAGAGTGACAAGGTGGAGGCAGGGGACTGGGGTTCTGAGCATCCTTCCTGCAGCTGAGGTAGGGCCAGCAAGACAGTAAACATGTAGGTTTGGGCAGGTTTGACCAAACAGTGGTTGCTGTGTTTCTGCCAGGTGCTATGAGCAAGGCAGAAATTATAAGAGGAGGAAGGAAAGTTTCTCAGACTCCTAGAAGCAGTTTAGGCTGGTTTCACTGTCCTCTGACGTGTGCAGGCAGGGGTCAATATCAACCTGTGTGGGAGCAAGAGCATTGTTGCACCTGTAACAGATAGAAGACTTTGCTCAATTAGACTGGAGAGAATAGACCTCTCTACAAACATGGCTGGAAAAGGAGAATAGCAGCTCATTTTACATACTCTAAGTGTATTTCTCTGGAACTGAGGTCCAGCAGGCTCCAAGAAATCCCTCCCCAGTGAGAGAGCCATTGCTAGACCTGTGTCTACCCAGTTAACTCTGAGAAACCTTCTTAAGGAACTATCATTGCAGACCATTTTCTGGTTTGGATCGGTGCCTGCTTTTTGCACGTGTATTTGCCCTTCAGTCTTTCCCCAGCAGCATTACTGCCAGGGCCAAAACTGAGCTTTCATTGTTGCAGTTATAGGGGTCATTAAACCTGCAGAGGATGCAGAGATGAAGCCAGGCCAGGCGGTTTCTCCCCAGAGACTGGTTTTCATCTGCATGTTATTATGTTAGAAATCTGCATTTATGGAAGATAGTCTTAATGCAAGAGCAACAGAGACCTCTTGTCTGGCTGTGCTCTGCCTACCTGCTGCTGGCCAGACAAATTTCTCCCAGCACATGACAGCCAGCTGGGTGCCAATTCCAATCTGCTTCTGTCATTTCTACAGCACTGTTGTTGATCATCTCTGACATAATTGAATCCAACCAGTTGTCACCACCACCTCCACAGGATCATGCCATAACTGCTCCCTGTGCAGGTTCATAAGCCCTGATCCTCTCTCCAGCCTGGTGTGCTCTCCCCTCTGCCATGCAGGGTGGAAAATCATGAGGCCACCTCAGGTAGGATAGACACAGAGAAACTGCCTGATGGGAATAGTCCATATTTTATACCCTATGCAGCAGTTGCTTGTGAGAGCATTTTATGATCTGAGGACAAAAACCATGCTGGAAATGGAGCTAATATTCTACTGATATGGAAGCCTCCAGGCTTGTGCCCTGGTCCTATTTATTTCCTAAATCAGTCACGGTCAAAATGTCCCACCTTCAGTAAGCTATGTAGGGAAAGCATCAGTCTAATGCACCGTAGAAGACAGACCTCACTCTGGGAGTGAAGCAGATCCTATCCAAAGCTTGACAAGAAGCCTGGGGGCTCTTGGTGCTGCAGGGAATACAACAGCTCTGTGCCCACACCAGTGGTGTTCACACCCACTGGCAGCATTTGTGCTGCTACCTCTATGGTCTTTTGCTGCCAGACACAACCCAAAATTAAGCAATCACATTTTTAACTCAGTATCTTCTACTCTCATCGGTTCTTACAGAGCAGGATCTGGGCAGAAAACATCTGCTTCAGTGACTGCAGCAGCCAGAGCAGTCAAGTGGGCTCTGGCCAAATGGGGAGTAAACAAAGCTCATGCATAACAAAGTGGTGTCCGGCAGCAAATTCTTCCTATCAGAAAGAAAACTGAATCTCACCCTTGTTTTCCTGAATCTTGTCTGTTTCCCCGTTAAGCCCCAACAATTTCAAGAATCCCAGGCATGCAAGGAGACACTGTTGATGTCAGGCAGTTGGAGGCTGCCGGGAAGAGGGGATGGAGCTCAGGAAGTCTGGGCCCCTGGCAATGAAACAAATACTGTGTGGAGAGCATTTTCTGGGTCATAAACGGGTTTCTCCAGTGTTCAATCTGTCTGAGACAATTTTCTATTTAAACTCCCCAGCTGTAGCCTGAGGAAGGGGCAGCAAATCTCAGAGTGAATCACCCATCCTGTCCAAGAGAATCCTGAGGTGGGAGATTTCCTGCCTTTGGAAAGAAAACAAGATACACAGTCGCTGCTGGTGCCAGAGGGGAAGCCAACACCATCTAACAGGAACCTCAGTGAGACCATCCACAAGCCCAGACATTTATTCCATCTGCCATTGATGCCCCATGCTCAGGAAAATATGAGCTGGGGGCTCTCACTGATGGGTCTGCTGTGCTGGAGTAGGCTCACAAAACAGGGCAGGCTGTCCCAGCACAAAGCCCAGCTGCAGCCAGGTTGTGCCAGTGGAGGAGGTGTTCACTGGCACTGAGACCATGCTCTTCCTGGCCACTGGAAGGAAAGGGAGCTTCCCTTCCCAGCTCCATTCCTCATGGAGGCAGACTGTTGTCAAGGCAATCAAGTTCACACTGGTTCATGAGCTGCACAGTGTGGAACTCTCTGCTCACCTCACTAAAAGGCTCCTACAGACAATTATTCATCAGAGAAAAGTTTAAGTTACAAAACACTGTTATTCACTGAATCAGCACTGAATCAAGTCCATATTCAGCACGTAAAGCAGACGTTAGCCACAGGAATGCTTAAACTGCTGACTGTGATGAAGAAAGTTGTGAAGGTGATAAAATGTAAGGCAGCATTAGCTGAGCCATGCCTATATTTAAACTCAGCTATCTACAGCACTCAAATTTTAAATTTGTACTTCAGGCTAAATTTTGTGTCGTTTTGTATATTTTAAATGGGATTAAGGAAGGCACTTTGAAAATGTTTTGGATCTATTTCCCCCCCTCATTGGGGTTTCAATGGGAGCATCCCTGGGAACATGGAAAAGTTGTATGTATGTTTGTGTTTGAAGAATCACTGCAGTCAGACATGCAAAATGTTGATCTGCTAAAAATTCAGTGAACTGATTCAATCATGCTCATATGATTTTAATAAGTTACCTTTTCACAGGAAGGTTTCATATTGGATCAGACAGTTTTTGTTGTGTCACTCCAGCTTCACGTCAAATGGAAAAGATGCAGGTGATGCAGGTGACCTGTCTGTCAGACAGAGACTGCCCTACAAATACCATTTTTAAGAGCTTGCTCTATTTAATAGTGAGTAACATTTGCAACCATTTTCTGTAGCACATTATGCTAACCAAAAAAACCCATTTCCATTTATTTGACTAGCTTTGCATTAACTCTAAGTTAAGTATTGTATTTAACTATGCACTTTCATAGTAAGTCCTTATTTTATTCATTAGCAAAGTAAGTTTCTACTTGAAATATTTGGTAAACAAATAAGGGGAAGTATCTTTGTCTCCAAGTGTCCTAGAAGTCAGTCCTCAGTCATGATGTCTTTATGGAAAAAGTTTTTGAATGTTTGACAGGAAAGGTGGGATTTGACCAACCAACTCCAAATGTTCCCACTGTAAATTTCTACCTGTGAGCCAAGAGTCTAGAGTGTTTTATAGTCAATGGAAAAATATACAGGCACTTCAGGATGCATTTCCCCTAATCCTAATGTCTGCAACAGCTCTGATATTACATCCTGAAAGTGCCTGTTTCTTTTTCCTAGCTCTAAAGGAAACCCCTAAAGTGACTGGCACTGATGCAGATGTCCAGACTATGTCTGCACTAGAAAACTAAAATGTCAGGGATCATTCCTTGGCACTGAAGATGAGGGGCAAAGAAGGGCACAAATTGCTCTTGCCCTCAAAAATAGTGAGGTAGCCCTCAAGTGATTGCTACTGCCCTGCCCTGAGCCCACCAGGCTTTTGGGAGAGCACTGGGTGGCCCAGATTGAAATAATGCTGAGGAAAAGCAACTGGGATGGTGTAGAAACATTGTGGATGGCCACAGGAGGAAGCTGCAGTAGCTGTCCCAGGAAGAGAATTTTGTATTGTAGCCATGCCAAAGAATAGAATTGAATCCTACCAAATGTCTTGGGCATTCAGTTCCTCCTGTTCTGCCTTCACTGCCTGTAATCACAAGTGATTTTGTTGCTACTTGGAGGCTGTTGGTGTTTCTTCTGCAGCAGAACTATGGTTTCTGGTTAATATTTGGCTGCTCTGACCTTTCCTCTTACCCTTCCTGAAGTAGAACAGTATATTTGTCAGTGCCTCCAGCTCTTTTCACAAACTATGCAGGAAGAGAATGGCTCATTTACCTCCATAGAGATTTCTCTAAATTGATTTCCCTCTAGTGGATTTGTTCTGCTGGAAGGATTAAGGTTTTTGCTTGTTGTTTGGTGATTATGAAAATCATTGGGGACAGAATTGCAAGATCAAGCAATGCTAAACCCAAAGGGCTTCCTGAGTGAACTTTTGCTGCTCCTTTGATGTCAGCACATGACTCTTCTCATCCATACCAGAGTCAGTTGCCAACTGCACCCAACAAAGCACCAGCATCCTTTTGTAAATTCTCAGTCTAGATGGAACATTAGTTGTCAATATAATGGAAAAATCTAATATTTTATTTCACCTAGATTTCATAGTGGAAGCGCACTGTTTTAGGTTTACTTTTTGCCCTGTAAAAGCTGCTTGTTTGTAAACTGTCTCATTATTTTGAAACAAAATTTCTCATTTTTCATCTTTCAATATCCCTCTCTTTTGTTTTCAAGACAGAAATATCACTGTCACTATGATCTATTGCTGTGGGTATGTACTGTATGCTAAATCTATCAGACTCTGACCACAGTTTTAGTGGTGCAAGTATAGCATGGCCATGATCTGAGTCTGTCTGCTGGGGAAATAACACCTGAGTTAATTTCATGCAGCTGGGATACCTGATTTGTCACTTTTTTTTTTCTTTGTCTCAGCAGTTTCAGAGAGACTTCTCCATACAGCAGCATGAGAAGCAAGTCTGACCCCAGACACTGAGGACAGACAGAAATGAAAAATAAAACTCAAACCCAAGGAATTGATGTTTCAGTTCAATTGCAACATAGAAAGAGCAGAAACGGATGAGAGAATCTGAGGGGAATCTAGAAATCTTGACATGTCATTACAACTCCTTCTTTTTAGTATGAAGTCTTGTTCTTTGATAATACATTACCGAGTAATTTTATCTATATGCCTTCTCTTCCATTTAAAAATACTGTTTTTCAGTTAAGGAAGCTTTCTTTTGTTTTGAGTGGTTAGATTTTATTCCTGAATCTTTAAAACAGAATAAAAAATATTGATAGGAAGAGTGCTCATATATATCACAGGCAAAATTCCTAAAGACAAGGAGTTCTTGAAAATTGGCCTCTAGACCAATTTTTGCACAAATGAGAAGTGCTGTGAAAAATAATAATCCATATTAATTAAATCTTTCGGTGTTAGAGAACAAATTGAGGCACATCACAAAGCTGAAGGGATTTGTAGTGTGACTCAGTCTTTTTGCCTCTAGGTCACCACTTCAGAGTTGGTGTGGGCTAGTAGCAACTGAAAGTCATTTTTCTCTGACAGCTGTTTGGAGACCTCTGGGAAATGAGTTAATGTTATCCTGCCAGCAGTGGTAGTGACTGATGCAGATCAAGTAATCTATCCTCCCTGCAGGGGGTAATTGGTATTTTCCTCCATGATGGCAAACAGAGAGTCTGCAGCTAAAACAGGCATAAAACAAAAATTACCCTCCTCTCATTGTATCACCAGCACCAGCCACATATCTTAATGTTCAGCCCCCAAATGCTGCGTGCACCTTATCACCACGGGGTCTGGGCTCTGAACACAGGCACTGCCAGCAGGATGGCCCCAAGGACTGGCATCGCTCTCCTTGCTGGTAATGCTCCCACAAAGGAAGAGCTGGGGAAGG
>VWYI01034719.1:25976-62971 GCA_013399455.1 Anthoscopus minutus | reverse complement strand
TGGTTTGGGTTGGATGGGACCTTAAAGATGATTTGCTATGGAGCAGAGACACCTCCCTCTAGAGCAGGATGCTCAGAGCCCCATCAGCTGATCTTGAATGCTTGCAGGGATGGGACATCCACGACTGCTCTGGGCAGTCAGTGCCTCACCACCGTCACAGAGAAAAATTTCTTCCCTGTGTCTAATCTAACCCTTCCCTCTGGCAGTTTAAGCCATTTCCTCTTGTCTTATAACACTCCATGCCCTTGCCAGAAGTCCCTCTCCAGCTCTCTTGTAGTCCCTTTAAGATAGTGGCAAGTGCTCTGAAGTCTCTTTGGTACCTCCTCTTCTCGTATGGGACAACCTCAACCATCTCAGCCTGTCCTAGGGTAGGTGCTCCAGCCCTCTGACCATATTTATGACCTCCTCTGGACTCACTCCAACAGAATATTTCATACTTCAAAATACTCTGTGTTTCAGCATCATGAAAAGTAGTACATAAATTTGGCTAAAAGGAGAAGATAGTCCTTCAGTTGTTAATGCAAATTAAAACTGGCTTATGGGCACAGGGAGGCAAGTGGCATTGAGAGAGTGCATGTGCAAAATAAACTCTGATTGTTTTAAAGCAAATAAAGGTGAGATACATGACAGGACCAGAAATACAGAATCTGATGTTCACCTTGGATCTTGCAGCTCTTACACAAGGTTGTTTTATTTGGATAAGACCAACTTACTCCAATTAGCTGTTGACGTGGACATGCGTATTCAGAGACAAAAGGCCACCTAACACATTTTGAAGGTAGTTAACCTCTGTGGTCATAGTCTTTATTGATCCAGAAACATTATTCCATTTTTTTAAAATGCTCCATTTTGCTTTTGTTGACAGCAGAGGAATAGAATAATGTTACACTTTGAATTTTTCTTAGTGAGAAAATAGCTGTATCCCAATTGAGGGAATTATTATGATAAATGAGCAAAATCTGCTCCCATCTCAAAAACAAAACATTTTTTTTTCTGTTCAGAAGGCACACAGCTCACGAAATATGACGACAGATGCAAACAAGCGAGTTATAAAGCCCTTACAATAAGATTGCAGCAGAACTTTTGAGAAAGGGGGAGTGCAGCATACGAGCCGAAGCCATCTGTCTCTGTTACAGAGCATTCCTTCCCTTGGAGAGCATAATTATGGGTCTGGCTTTTTTGTTGCTGGATTTTTATGCAAAATTATCCCTAAGAAAAATAGTATTGATTCCGAATAAGGTGAAACTTACTTGTGCTACTGTATTTTCTTTGGACTGTGGCCACGGAGTTATAATTTCCATTGCTGTTCTCCATCTCTGCAGAGGCATTCAGGGAGAATAGTTGGAATCTGTGGTAGTGGGTTACTCACCTCATGGCTTGCATTAAAAAAAGCTTTATCAGTAACAGAATTCATTATGTTGGAGCAGGTTTTCTAGGGGTGACAGGTAAATTCTCAGTATGCTGCTTTAAGCAATAAACTGCTTTTAGGCTTGCTAAAGATTGATTATATCTTTTAAATAAAATTGAAACAGCAACTGAATTGTATTTCTTGTAATGGGGAGATTGAACAAATTTAGTGTTTAGGTTAGAATTCTGGAATGCAATTTTTAATCTATTTTCAGATAAAATATTACTGTTTTGAATAATGCATACTAGTATATGTGAATCAATCAATTTGGCCATCTCTTGTTCCATTTAGTCATAAATGACTTATTAAATAAAAAAAGTATTAAGCTTTTGTATTGTAGCAGAGCTGCATCAGGTCATTTTTAATTGGAGCACTGCTGACTTACAGTCCTGTCCCAAAGTTGAGACAGGTGGTGTAGAAGAATTTAGTACTGCTCTGTGCAAGCTATTGTATTGCTTATGTAATTTCACATGTTTAAAAAATGAGGTTTCTAAAATAAATACAATGTGGAACAGAATCATCTCAAGTGGAAATAAGATTGCTTTTATCTCCTCATACTGGCTCATGATGGAGGTGGTGTCAGGTATGGAAGCAGTACTGGGATGTGTCTTGGCATGAAAAGTAATAATGCAGTTAAGGGAAATGTTAGGAGAAATGAATTACAATGATCTTTAAATGCTTTTTACTTGGAGAACCTGAGAACATTCAGCATGTTATTAAAAAATAAAGAAGTTGGTTTATATTTTGGATCTACCTATTTTCTCTGAATAACTCTCATTGATCTTACCGAGGCACATCCTTCTCCTGCTGGCCATATGCAGGCTGCACCCTGTCATGGTTTGCTATTCCTGAAGTTTAATGGGATATCCATGAGAATCCTGCTCCTTGAAATAATACTTATCTTCTTAAATTCTTGTAAAGCATTTTAGGAAGGTCAGATTTGCCATCAGTTAGCTTAGCAGCTTTTTTCCAGCTTACAGTCATGTAGCCTCTGTGCATGTGTTTGCTGCTTTCCCTACTGCGTTAGAGGAAAAGCAAGCCCAGGGAAGTGAGGGAGGGGGCAGAATTGGAGGCCCCTAAAATATAAATTAAGTCCCAGTTGTCTTAGATCCAGTATGAGACGCTTCCTGATTTCAGGTGGTCAAGTATCTTTTTATTGCTGGTAAGAAGGAAAATCTCTCTTTTCTCCCTGTACACTCAGAATCAGTTTGCTGTATGAAATCCAGAGTTGTCTTTAATCTTTATTTTAGATACTTGCACGGAAGTTTGGCTCTGAAAGAGTTCCCAAGGTTTGTTTCCGTCCAGTCCCTCCTTTGGTCTTGCCTTAACTAGGTTCAGCTTTAATGTCCTTGTTTCCTGACAGTGGGCAGGCAGATGACCTGCAGCCTTTCTTCTCCTAAACTGTTGTAGTGCTTTGGGTAACATCTGCTTTTCTGTTCTCTTCCAGTCCTCCAGTAGCAGATGCTTATTTTAAAAACAAATATTAATACATTAGTATGCAATGCTCAGAGCGGCAATTTGAGAACACAGTTAATGTGATTTTCCTGTTCTGTAACACTTGTTTTCCTTGTATGCAAACTCTGGTGGAGCAACTCTGACAGTCCTCTCAGTTTGAATATTAATTTTGCATTGGCTATAGGAGCTGGTACCAGCATAGACTTTAATGAGGCTGGCACTCAAAAGCATTCATGTGTAACTGGTGCTGTCTTGAGAAAAGATGAAAACACTCTCAAGTCACCAAGGAGCAGCTGAAGTTGAGGAGCTGCTCACCAGCTTTTATTATTTCCTTGACTGTCTCTTTTAGTTGGTTTTTCTCAGCTCAGCTGATGTTCTACATGAATGTGCAGGACTTCTTGCATTCCCTGTTTAAGATTTTCTTATTAATTTACCACTTTGTCTTTTTTTTAAATGACCAAGACTAAACACTTTTGGAATCAAGTGTCAGGCAGCCCCTGAGATCAGACGATTTGGATAACAAATGCTATAGGGAACGGAGGATAATTGTTATGTAGCTTCTGCTTGCTGACAGAAAACAGAATCTTCTCTATATAAGACAAGTCTGTGAGGATGTCTGGACACCCTGCCACATCCCATGCAGGGAATGAATTGTTTGAGATGATGGTTATTGTGGTATTGCACAATTTCAGCTGGTATTCAGTTAACTTAGACGATAAATTGATACTTAGTAGTGAGTTGCATTCTTTAACAGTAAGTTTAATCCTTTGGTGTTAGTTTTCCCAACAGGTTTTTATTTATCTTGAAGGTATATAGGTGTTAATATTCACAAGTGTTCTTAAAAAAAGAAACACCAAAAACTCCTTGCACCTATAAGTGAATGACCTCCCCACAGTGACCAAAAGTAAGTGGTAAAACCCAGCCCTTCTGTACTGTTCCTTAAATGATCTTTGGCAGAATTTGGCCAAGAGGCTTTCAGCAGTGCTGGAGCTATAACTTTAAGTGCATTAATAGGGTGGTGGTTTTTTTGTTTGTTTGGTTTTTTTTAAAGAGGATTAATTGGACAGATTTCCAATCTAGCCATTTAAGGAAACTGGGGCAAGTTCCGCTTGCTTTCTGCCATCAGGAATTCTCTGTGGTTACTGGAGCTGTTTATCTGGAGAGAAACACTAACACCATTTGGTCTGTTATGGATAAGCACTAAAAAGAAATAACTGAGTCATAGCAAAATGTATGTGCTCTGTGGACAAATGCAGTGAAAACTGTTGGGGGCATATTAGAGTGGGAAAAAGATAGTATTTGCATGGTGTTGTCAACACATGTCCTACATGGCATTTGGGGGAGCTGATTTTTACTCTGCTGAAGCTGTAGCAATGCTCTGGTTGGGTATGGCAGTGCTTAGGAGAAAACTGAAGACTTGAATTCTTCAGGAATCTGTGAAGGGATTCTCAGTTTGAGAAACATAGGTTGAAGGATTTTCTGCGTGTTTTGCAGTGTGTATTGATTTCCTGCTCTGCAGCTGCAGTATGAAATGTGAGGTAATTTCCTAGGTACATGGAGTATTGTACTAAATCCAGAGGGGGACAGATGACTGCCAGTGGAGTAGAGCTGGTGTGCACTGTAACTTGTGTCTGGTTTTGTACAGAGATAGGCAGCTGAGTGATCTGCTGGAGTGGCTTGGGAGGAGAGGAGTTGAGGGAGTGGATTGCAACCAGCTCTGCTTCTAACTTGTGCCACTTGGGACAAATCACTTCAATTTGGAGTGAAATACTGTTTTCATTAATTCAGACATAAACTTCTCTTGGTTTCAGTGGAATGTGTTCTCCTCCTCTGCAGTTTCTTGTGTTTTCTTTCAGCTATAAGACACAGGTGGGGAAAAAAATGATATCGTATTGAACATCATCAATGTTATTACAATGCTGTCAGCAGAGAAGCAAATAAATCCTCTTGTGGTTGCATGTATTAAAGGTTTTCCTTACACTGATGCTTTCCTTGGTTATTGAATAATTTTGCATTTTCTCATTTCCATATCTTAAAATCTGTTGTTGTAATTATATTTTATTGACTTGATACATTTTAAAACATATGGTTTCTGCCAAATTTGCCTGTGGTTTTTGCCCATCACATTATTGTACTTGTGTGACTCTTCTGTCCACTGGAAAAAGCCCTACCCAACAACTGAAATAGTCTTAGGAAATACATGTAAAAAATTACTTAATGCTGTAAATACATACTTAATCTTGACAACCATCAGAAAAAATCCATTTAAATACATTGTAATCTCTACAATTATTTCCAGATTTTGACATGATAAACAATTGTCTTGGGTTCCACAAATTAAAGCATACCCAATAAATGGCTATTGAAGGTGGTTGAATAATTGCTGGTGGTGAAGGGTGGACTTTTCCTCTAGGTTAATCTTAGAGCAGCTTATATGAATTTATAAATAAAGCTCTTCCTTCCCTGCCTTCCTCCCAGCTGTAGTGCAGTCTGTGCAAGTCCAACTGGTCTTTCTTCTGCTGTTACACATCTGTTTCTAGGCACTAGCTGGAGTTTACAGCATGGAAAAGTGCTTTTAATTTTTCACAGAGTTGGAAGAACAGGTAGAGAGAAGTTTCAGGTACCAATCTCCCAAGTTTTCAGAGTGAAAAGAAAGATAATTATTACCAAGGAATGAAACCATTTAATTTTCCATGATCTGATAATTTTCAGTCAATGCTAACTATGGTCTGATTTGAACAAGCCACATAATAGTGAGCAGTTATGTATAGGATTATTCTGTATATGCTAAACATTAATTGTCATATTTGGATTGAAACAATGGAATCATTGCTTGCATGCCAGAGAAGAATGCCAGCAGTTTGTGTGTCAGTGTTAGAATACCCTGGGAATTGGTCCATTGCTAATGAAAGAAGTGGGCAGAATTCTAGTTTTAATAAAAGGCTCCTAAGGACCTTCTCTCACTTGTTGGTTTTTTTGAACTTCAAAGAAAAACTTCTTTGCTAAGAATATTTGTTTGAACTTAGTCTTTATTTTTAATGTACAGTTAAAATTGCCAGCACAGTTCTAACAAAGGTAGAATAACAGTGTCATTATGTATTTCATTATAAGTGATTCATTGTGTTATAGGTGAAATGTGTATTTACTTCAGAAAATGAGTATGTAACAAGGAGGAAAAATAGTGCCCAAGAAACTTCTTAAGAAGGCAGAACAAGGTCTCATCCCCAGCACCTTTTCTCCAGCATACTTTCTACAGTTCATTAAGGCAGCTGCTTTCTATAATCATTGCTTGCACAGAAAAACAGAAGCAGCTTCAAATGTTTCAGGACAAAAGCAAAGCTGTGAATTCTGTAGATTATTGAGACCCTGAGTTAGAGACCCACCATTTTCTCACTTTGGTGTTTGTAGACACTTGACAATTATTATTTAATATGCACCTGTGGTTGTTGCACATGCTGTGGTCTCTGATGATCTTACTAGAGCTGGCTGCTGCAAAGACACCTCTGCCACATGTGGCACCACCTGAGGCTGAGTTTGGAACTGAGGTTTCTGTAAAGGGCTTTCAGGCACACAAATGTTTTCCTTCCAAGTGCTTCTTGGGAGAAGACTGTGCTGAAAGCCTTCTGTGTGTGGTGGCTGTAACTCTCAAGGGTTCAAAGAATTCGCCCATTCCTAGTGGTGTTTAAATGGTTTTTGCCTTCAACTATGTCATCTGGAGAGAAAATATTTGGGAGTATGTCTTACTGTGCTCTGTGACAGATTGAAGGTATAGAAGTACACCCTACTCAGGTGACGTTTGCTATATGTTAATTGTAGGGAAATCAAAGAAAATTTGTGAATGAAATGAGTAGCTTTGTATTTTTTTCTAATTTAAAGATTAATCTCTTTGAAGTAATAATGTGCTACTTCACAGAGAAGAGCCTGGTGGTTTTGAATCCAAGTCCTTATTTTTGGAGGTGTGTTTTAACTATTCATTTCAAACTATGACTATGATATAGCCATCTATTGGACTTCGTGTGCAGCAGTCCTGTACAACACTGGAGTTCTTTGATGTGCAGACTTTAAGAATAAGAGATTAACCTCTCTCCCTGGTAGATGAAGAGATTTATTTTTCATCTTTTTATGAAACCTCCTCCAGAAGTCATCAAAGTCTGTGGAAACCATCCTATTTACTTCAATAGGAACTGAATGAAGAACATCATTTTTGTGGTCCGATGCTTAAAACAAAACAAAACAACAAAAACTTTGCAGTAAAGTCACAATTGCATCCAGATGAGTTTCCTGAAGTTATGAAGCAGCTGATGGAAACGCCTTGACATGACCAAATTCAGCATGCCACTTGTTTCTGTGTGTGGGAAAATCTGACACAATCTGGATGTAATTAGTCTGGAACTAGCAGCACTCCCTGAGCAGTCCTTTTAAAATGAGTTGCAAATAAAAACGCTAGAAAAATCCCTAATAATTGGTATATTATCTGCTGTGCATTGTGGAAGATGTTTTTATCAGTAACACGACTTCCATTTTTTAAAATGTGTGTTTGACCTGTGTCATGATGTATATGCAGCACACTGTAATAATGGTTGTTTTCCTATAATTTGATTTTTCTTCTGTACATTACACAGTCTTCTGGACCACAACCTCTTCTTTCATTAACAGCTGGGACACTAGATTGGAATTACTGGTTTGGTGATGGAGGCACAAGAGCCTTTGCTGCAGCTGCAGCCTTTGCTGCAGAAAAATTTCTGTACTCTGGCTGGGTCCTCATTGTGTATTGGTGCTGAGGAACTAAGAAATTTGAATAAAATACTTAAGAATAAAACCAAGAAGAATCCCAGTTCAACAGGGAAATGGAGATAAGTGTACAGATAATGTTCAGCAGTGGGTTTATTCCTTGTGCTGCTGCTGTGTCTGTGGTGATTCATTCCCAAGTGCAGCCATCTCCAAGAATCATCCTGCCTCTGATGGTGTTTAGTAGCAGCTGTTTAAGGGAGACAATAAAAAAAGACAAAAAGCTAGCAACAGCCCACCAGAATTATGTTCCCATCTTCAAAAATGGGCTGTAAATGTATCTCCCGAAATTAAGTGGAATTACTTGCACTGTTTCAAGTAAGGGAAATATGAAGGCAGTGTGGCCCTGCATCTTTTCTGTTGTGAGGCCAGCACTGAACTGCTGAGCTGTTACTGCTTGACCAGAGACCCTGGAAAAATAGGGTGTAGCAAAACAGAGAAGAAGCTAAAACATTTAAAGATCTGATTTTTTTTGAGAGGCAGCATGTACAAGGATGGAAGCATTTTTTGGTATGCTTCTTAAAACAGCAGCAGTACATAGGAGATGTATTTCTCAATGTGAAACAGGAAGAGGAAACAAAAGAGGAATTTCAGGAAAATGAACTGATTGAAAACCAGCACGACATAATATACTCTTCAGCTTCTGAAACAGAGAAACAGAATTAACTTTTTCAATTCTGTTAAGACTAGCCAAGCTGTAATGTTATATAGTAAATCCCTCAGTATTATGTAATAAAATTAGTCAAAAGATGACAAAAGCATAAACCATGCATTAATGAAAAAGCCTAGCAGGAATTGTATTTAAATTGGATTGTGCCTGTTTGATTTATGCTGGTGTGTAAGTACACTTGGCTCAGGTGTTGGTGGAAGCATGGACAGTAGCCTCTTATTCTGTATTTGCTGTTCCTTCTCACTGTTGGCTTTTTTTTTAACACTTGGAAATACATTACTAAATATTACAACAGCATTGTCATTTATAGGGTAGTGGGAATAGGTAAGTCTGTTGTGCAGACTGAGAATATAATTAGGAAGAAGCAAAAAACCTTATTTTACTGCAGCATGGTAAATGGTAGAATTGCTGGATTGTCATGAGCTCACTTGGCTCAGCTTAGATGCACATAAAACCCATCAGCAGCAAACTTCTCACTCAAGCAGTTTCAATGCATTTTAAGAGGAAGCACTCCCTTGGTTTCATTTAGATTGCAGGCCAGCTCTGCGTGTGTTGGTATTTCAAAAAGAAAAATATATTCAAATACCCTTTTTTCCCAATATAATTTCTGATGGTACCTGTTATGATGCCGTGGGTTTAATGATGGTGGTGACTCTGTTCATGCATAACATGCATAAGCCTGCAAGCTGTGCAGACCTGTTAGCAGGCTTTAAAGCAGCCCCCTGAATCAGTTACGGAGATGAATATCTAATTTATAGCTGTGAAAAATGAGAGGAAACAGAGGTGGCTCTTCAAGTTTCAGATCAATTCCTTTCCTTTTGTCTGAGCCTTATTTCTGCTCCCTGCTCCAGTCTGCTGATAGAAGCACCCCTTGATGCTTCATCAGTATATTGTTTTCATCTGCAGCAGGCAAACACTGTCAGTGTTTTCCTTTCCCAAGACACTAGAGCTTAGCTCTTCTCTGTTTCCATTCAACTTGACAAATGTGTTTGAAACCTCTGTCCTGAACAAAAAAATGCACAGATATGGGAAGCTGCTCTCTATCACAAGTTGTAAAGAAACTGGCATAATGCTGTGGGAAGGATTAAAGAAATACATTAAAATTGAGCTTTTCTTTGTAAAAATGAAGTCAGTTTAAATCAGGTAAAGAAAAGGATTGAATATGAGCAAATATGATGTTAACTGCTCTGGAATGAAATAGCATGGACTGGGTTCAGATGTGTTCCTGCTTTTGGAATCCTGTTTGCTTCCAGCACTATTCCTGGACTGTTTCCTGCCTTGCACTCCAGCCAGGCCAGGAGTTTCCATGCAGTAGTAGCAGAGCGATTAGGACTGTGCCTTTTTCCCTGGTGGTGTGGGATGTCTGTCACCACATTGTCTGTTGTGGAAGGCACATCTGTCCTGTCTCTGGGGCTGCATCTCTGGAGCAAAGCCTTCAGGTTGTTGGGTGCTCTCAGGCCTGCAGGAGGTGAGGATCTGGTTGCTGGGGTGTGATGTGCCAGCTGGCATGGCACAGCGTGGTTTGGTGTGCCGGACAGCGTGCCCTGGCACAGCCTGTCCTCGTGTCACCTGCCACCTGCAAGGCGTTACCTGAGTGGGAGCGGGTGGGAGGCAGCATCTGTCTGATAAGGCTTTCTTGAGTGCTGCAGGGATGAGGCAACGTTGCAGGATTTAATGGGATCCACGTGACTCAAGTTGCTGATACCAATACACTGATTTATGTGCTGATGGATCTGACAGGTGCCCAGTCTCCTCTGAGCCCTCCACCCTGGCCTGCATTACAGAGATGCAACGAGGTAACGCTCATCCCGTTGTGTTTCAGTCCACCCACACGCACCATATGCGTAATTTTTCCATAAAGGATGACTCTCGGGATATATATGATCTCAATTGAAGATAGTTGCACATGCTCTTTATTTTTCACATACAGCTATTTGACTGTATAATTTATCTAAATAAAACTAGTTGTTGAACACCAAAACAAATCTTAATTGTTGAATTGGCGAAGTGCATCATGGGATGCTTATTTAACAAGAGTCCTGATACCTGCTATCTTACTTTCTTATTTCTTAGTTCGACTGTATTATCTTGTGCTTGCTAACATAAATGCTTTTATAGCAATTTTTGATTAGTATGAGAATATTGTTTGCATTCCTAGTTAAAGATAATTGGCTTTTCAGAAGTGCGCATTGTTGGGTGACTCCCATCTAAGCTGGTGGTAAATCCTTCATTAGTATCAAAACCAGTACAGTTAAGGGAGCACACAAGCAGTTTTGGAAATGATGTTCTAAGAAGGTGTCTACTTGCAGGATTGACAGCATAACAAGCTCATTGTTAAAATGGTAGAATTTGGCTATTTGCATCATACGGAGCAGTAACACTTCAATTTACAGTAAATTTGCGAATAAGCATTTCAGATAGTGGCTTCAGACACGACTGAAGTTTGGGAATGCCTCTCAAATAAACTGAAGATTTTGAGCACATTTTGTTGATATCACAAAGCTGAAATTTTACTCAGATACCCAAGCCTGAAAACAGAATGTAATTTGGCATTCGTGTGTAAATGCTTCCTGAACAAGGGGAGATGCTGATACAATTTGGTGTTTAGTTGTGCATGTAATAGATGCTAACTTGGTCATTCTCTATTCACATTGTAAACTTGCTGGTTTTGTTAACTGGTTGGCTATAAATAGAAAAGGCTGCAGTTCAGAGGGACTCTCAGGATCTTAATCAATATTTAAGGTTAGTGCTAGCACCAAAGAAGCCCTGCTTGCTTTAGAGCTGTAATAAGCCCTGCAGGGTTTGAAAAGGCCTCCTGTTTAGTTGTGCACTTGTCGCAACTGAACGATGTTGCTGGAGTTTCCCCCTGGTTGCTGTGCTGGTTTTTTGCTTTAAAGTGAGGTAAAGCACAGGGTGTGGCCTGGGAAGCGTTTGGTGGTGGCGCTCCTGGGCTGCAGGAATGTCTCCCAGGCACAGGATTGTGGTGTTCCCAGATGGCAGGAGAGCTGTGTGAAGATGGATGTAGGAGTAGTGGCAGATGTGCTGACTGAAGAGCTGCATCAGGAGATGCAGGGCTGAGAGAGAGCGAGATAGACGGTAAAGTCACGTATGATGTCTGTGATAAACACGATAAAAACTTGCTGAGGAGCAGCTTGGATTACAAAGAACTTTCTGCCTCTTTCATGTCTCACAATAATTAAATGGTCCATTTTTATTCAACTTCTTTCAAATGGGGTTCTAATTAAGCAATAACTAATGAAATAGGAGATTAAGCATCAGCAGATCTCTCGTGGTCAGAGACGTGCCCGTGGCAAAGTTTAAAACAGTTTTACAAAACTTGTGTTTGAAACAAAGCAAAAATATTTATTACTGAAGCAGGAGACAGATTCTGTGACTGTAAATGCAGATTGAATTAATTTTCTTGGTGTTATGCTGAACTGAAAGAACCTAAAATTCACTATGTATTCCTTTTAATGTGGTTGCGATATCATCACCGCAAATTTAAAAAATCATGCATCTGTAACCAGATAAGAAGATGCTATCAGGCACTTCTAATTTTAATTAAGGTTCAACCTATTGGGGGAATATATATTTAAAGAATTAATTAAAATGCTGTTAGCTGTATAAGATATATCAGTATAGGAAATTAGCTAATTGTGGTATCATAAGGGATCTGTGCTTTGCAAGCTGTTTTGTAATGCTAAGAAAGCATCTTCCTGTGGATGAGAAGGACATCTTGGGGGCACCAGGAGACAATGACAATGATCTTCTTTCTGGGTTAGTTTGAGTAAAAGTGGTCACTGGGCTTGCTGCATCTGTTCGTGTCAAACAGTGTTATTTCAGGTTTTGTTTTCCTTTGGGGTGGGTGGTTGGCACAAGTGCTCAAAATACTTTGAGATAATTGGACATAATTTGATTGCATCATGGTAATCCTGTCTCCTGCAAGCAGGGCTTTTGAGGTGGTTAAGATATCTTTAAAGACTGGAATCTTTCAATGCTGTCATTCTTGATAACCTTTTTATCGCTGCAAGTTTGTGCGAAGGTACTGCTGGAGCTCCTCAAAGATCAAATCGTGCTTTATTTAATATTTTCATTAGCAGCCTTTACAGAAGAATTAAAAGCTTGCTAAATAAATTTGCCAACTCCAAAGCTGAGAGACACTGGCAGGGCGGGGGAGGACTGGATTATTAAGTGAGAAGAACTGCTTTCCTCTGCCATTAATTGGCTTCAGGAGAATGTCATGTGCTTAAGGACGGATGATATGAATTCCTTCTATAAGCTCAACATCACCATTTGGGAGCAGTAGAGAATGAAGGTGTCCTATCTGTACTTAAGAAGATGAGTTTAAACAACCACAGGTCAAGGAAGGGTAATTAGGATAATAGTGGAAGGATCAGCCAGCATTTTACCAGTAGCCTGGAAGAGCTTGGCTTCAGTCTAGAAAATCATAAGCTGAGAGGAACTAGGATTGTTTTCCATGAGTTTATGGTAGAAAAAACCCCAAGCAAACCACAATTATTTAAGCTAAAGAATGGTTTTAGAAGGCTGCATGAGATGTGAATATGGACTCCACTTCATCTGTCAGGCAGGTGATTTCTCACCCTTTTTGGTGCTTCCATAGGCATGGTGCCTCGAGGATTTGCTAGTTTTGGCAAACCCCAAGGTCAAGTGTTGAAAGTGTCTCCCCCCGAGCACATTTATTGGGAGCTTGCTTTAAATGATTTCTTTGAAAACAAAGAACAAAGCTTCTAGGGAGAAGTACTTAAAAGGGGAACTTAATACAGGCAGCGCTGTCTTCTTTAAGAATTTAGTGCAGCTCTTGGTGGGTGTGTGGATGCGCCAGACGTCTTCCAACACCTCTGAGTAGGTGCCAGTCTGTCAGATTAGCTCAACTAAAATAAACCTTTCTCCCACTCCCTGCCTGCTATCAGCCCTTTGAAAGAGAATTGCCTTTTAAAATGTACTGGGGTGTTTGCTGGGCTTTTATTCTGTGGTTTCAAGGTAGTTTTAAAACGAGCAGAGAGGAGGTGAAAAGTGTTAGATGCTTTTAACACTGTCATTTAATGATCTCATCCTTTGAGCTTGTTTGTGGAGAGGTGACTTGTCTTGAGCTATTCTCTCCTTTCCTTGCCTGTTTTCCACAAGAATGTTTCCTATTGTGTTAAGCCAATAACCCTTTTTAATAGGTCAACGTAGAGTATTAATGAGCTTTTACACTGTGGTTATAAATGTCACACGTGTTTCTAAGAGTAGGAGTGGGAAATGGAAAATACTGTCCTGATTTGTTCTCTTATTTTCAACAGAGTGAAACAGTTGGTCTTCTGATTTAAAAAAAAAATAAAAAAAACTTTGATCAATCAGAGCCTTTTACCTTTATTATTTAAAATGCAGTCCTAAGGACCAAGCATTGTAGCACTTGGTTTCATAAGTACCTGCTTTAGGTAAGTTAAAAAAATATAAATTTGCTGAAATTGATGTGTCTGTAATGAGAGTGTTTTGCAGGACAACCTGCAAATAAAAGTTGAGAGCTTTTATTTGTCTTATGAACCCACAGTATGTTTGCTTGGCTGCGATGAACCTCTGCTTGCAGCACGGCAGAGTTCCATCACTTCCTCAAAAAGCAGCAAAATTAGTGCTGACAGAGTTATAAATGCAGCAGGCTTGGCTTATACCAGGAGTGGCTGGTATGATTGACTTGGTGTAACGTGTCCAAATCTCCATATGGGTGGCAGGTCTAAGAAAACATATTGTACAGCCCAGAAAACAGCCTAGTGGGAAGGGACACCATGGTTCATAGGAGGGAGGTGGTGGCAGCTCTCCAAGGCTCCCACTCCTGCCTCCTTGCCAGTCTGAATTGCAGAGCTCCCCAGTAATGTCATCCTTCAGAGTTACTACAGTTTCATTTCCTCCAGCAGCAACTGCTCCAGCACAGCATTGCTGCTGGCAAGGCGAGGTAGCCCTGGTGCTGTCACTTCCATTTCGTTTTCAGCCGCAGTTACCTTAGTAAACAAAGGGCTGAACATCTGCAGTTTTGCTTTATCAAATGGCCCTATAATGCTGCAAACAAAGAAAAGGAAAGCTGAAGGCATTTGAAAGTAGCTTAATAAGTAGTATTCATGTTGTAATCTGCTCACTCTTTACTTTTGTCTGCTTAGCAGAAATTGCTTGGAAGACCTATTAATTTCATCATAAGAATGATGATGTTGTATACAGAAAAATATCTGGCCATATGCTTGTATCTTTATTTTAAAGGATTAAGATTAATGAAATGTAATTTAAAAGGAAAAATAATTTATTATTATACGTTGTGCTTTCAAAGAAAATGGAGAATAGATTTAGAGCACTAATGTTCCCATTTGCATTACAGCTATGTATGTAATACATGGTTTTGAGAGATCAGGGTAATTGTCATGTAAAGAGTGTTCTTGAATGGCAGAGTAAATATCACAAATTCTGCAATGTTAAACAGACAATATGATGTGGACTTGCATGGACTTCAGTGTTGTGTTGCTGATTTCATATCTGGTTAGTACATTTTACATTCCTCTGGCATGTCATGCTGATTCCTTCTATTGCTGCTAGAGCTGAGCCAAAAATTACTGGTCCCTTTCAAGCTGATTAGAAGAACATTTAAAAATCATTACTAAAGGAAGAATGTTACAAAAAAGGCCTTGCAAAGCATGTTTTTTAAAAAGATTTTTCTGGACACAGAATATTTCCAGTTTTTTAGAATAAAGTAGGAATATGCAAGATTGATCTCTGTGCTTGGAGGGAGGGGGCAGAAGTGGTGTTTGTTTTCTTTTCCTGCTAATCTTCTTCTATATATGAGATACCTGCAATTAACACTGTCGCCTTTTCCCATACAGGAAATATTGGCTTTTTTTCCAGGCAGGTACAGTGATTTCTCCTGCAAAACTGTTGATTTAACAACAAATACCCCCAGCACTTTGCTGTGTTCAAGGAGCCTGCATCATCAGCATATAATTGTATACTGCAGGTATTAAGTAGCGAGTGTGTTTTTTACCGGGAGATTAATAATCAAATCTGGGTCAGCTCCCAGAGGAATGAGTTTAAAGGTCTTGGGCAACTCCCTAGTGCCCAGGTATGGATTGGCCTGTTCCCCGTTGTGCTTCAGTGGTTCAGGGAAGCACTGGCAGTTTTTGTTGTGCTCTCTGAGTCCTGTGCTGAGGTTGCTCATCCGTGGGCTCACAGTGCTTCTGCCCTCCTTTGAACGAGAGAGATGCTTCAGGCTGGCATGCACCATCTTGGGATTGATAACAGAGCTGCTTTTAGATGTTTGTCCTGCACCTGAAAAGGTGACCCCCAGAAATTTCTTCTGTATACTCATGTCAGGTCGTTGGGTTGCATAATGTTCTAAAATAACCCTGGTGCTTCTGTTAATTTTTCTACTAATGGATCCAAAAGGAAAAACGAGATCTTGCAGAAGATGGGTCTTCTATCTTGAAAGTGTTTGAAAATGGCTGTGGGAGCTTAGGACCACTCCTTGCCTTGCTGTTCTCACTGCTATTGAGCCTGTACAGCAACCTTTTAATACAGCACTAACCTGCTCAGCCAGATGGTAAATGTCATAGAGATATCTTCTTGTTTGTTTGGGCTTTTTTTTTCTGGGTAAGGTAAAGTAAACTTCAGTAAATCTCTCATCTGATCATGGAGAATAAATTTTATGTTGCTTTTGGGCATACTTATTTCATATCCTCTTTCTTCCTTGTTTTCAGGACATAAGTGACACTAATTTGCACTTGTACAGTTCCTCTGTCTTGATTACTGAGCAGGCTACATGATGTGGAGATTAGCGATGACATTTTGAAAGACCAAACGCTTGCCAGTGTCTTTAAAATTCTCTATTTTTCCTTCATTGTATGATCAAGCCCTGGGGGAAGATGTCAGAGGCAGCTTCCTACAAATGTGAAAGCACTAGAAAACATGATCCCTGGCTTGTTTGACAGATGAAAGTTTATCCCAACGTTTGCTTTTTGCAAAGGAAGCAGTATTGACTGTCTGCTGAGCAGACCTAGCACAGGTAACAACAGCACCTGCTGGAGCTCCTTCTCAGCAGGGGAAAAAGTTGTTTTTTCCACTCCATTGTGGCATTTTAGCTGGTTGTGAGAGAAGGAAACAGATGCCTTGGCAGGTTTCCAGCCCCCATTGACCCCTAGCATGGTTTATTTCCCTATCCTCAGGAATTCTGCTTCATTCCTGGGAAGGCTCAGGCATGTCCTATATGGGTTCCTCAGCTGATGATGATGCACACAAGCGTACCCAGACATGAGCTGGATCTTCTGTTTTAAGACATTTTCCTATTTAATATCCTTAAGCACCAGTTTATAGCAGCACTGTAGAGATTTCCATGAATGACTATGGGAGACTTCACTCATCACTCACATATTGACTTTCAAACCTCAGAAAGAGGTCAGTGTTGTGGGGGTTTGACCTAATAACTTCCTAGAGCTGCTGAGCAAAACAGAGTAAGAAATATTTTGAAGAGCTAGATTTATTTTCTTTTCCTGAAAGTATTGCCACAGAAATCTTTGCATCAGTCAATTGCTGCAAAAATTTTGCATAATCCAAACCAGGCTTTTGTTAATACTTCACTAGAATCCTTTCAAGCCACTGAATGCGTTTTAATTGATTTGGTGGGATTATACTGAAGGATAAAGTTAGTCTTTATTAGCACAAAAGAGAGCAGTAGGTAATTTTAATTTTATTTTATTTTGATCTAAATACACCAGCAGTATCTAATGTAGCAGTGAGTGCTTTCAGTAATGTTAGGTATTCTGAGGAGGAAAAATAAAACACCTGTCAGAAATATGCTGATGATGGCAGCCTGCCTGGAGCTGAACTCATTGTAATAAAACCTCCTGGACTGGAATGGGGTACTGTTCATGCTCCTCTCCTCCCATGCTGTTTTTGCAGTGTGTAAACCCATGGCCAGCAGCCCTCAGGCCCTGCAGCAGGCACCCCTGGGCTGTGGGGCTCCTGTCCTTTGCAGGAGGTGTCAGCTGGGCCATAGCAACGGGGGCTGGAGCCTGGAGGAGCTCAAAGAGTGGGATTAGAAGAGCTTACATCCTTTGACTGTGTACCGGATCACTGGATTGAAGTCACTTTGATAGGTGCTTTTTGAGGATTTTGCAGGGTTGGTTGTTTTTTGATTTGTTTGGGGGTTTATTTGAAGTCCCTGAGACTGGGTTGCTTTGCTCCCTAGTTCTGTAGCAACACCAGCATAGAGTTTAAAATGAATGTTGAGACAATCCAATTTATTCTGACTATACCAGTGGGGTGCATCTTCATGGGACACAGGATATCACCTTCAAATCCATATCAAAGAGAGACACTCTCTTCCCCTCCCTTCCCAAAGTGGTGTGGTTGCTTTGGGAACAAGATGTGTTTCTTGCATGAGCAGGTCCTTTTGTCAAAATAGCTGTGTTTGTGAAAGTTTGGGGTTTTTTTCCTCCAGTAAAACAAGGAAAATCTCCCTGCAGCATACCATAGCACCCTTTTCCCTCTAATTAGCATCATAGTGTAATGTCTCTGTCCTTTCCCATATCTAAGACCCTAAAAAAATCTGACAAACGACGTTTTGCACTTTTAGTATTTAATGACTAAAATGATACAAGTTTTAAACAAGTCAGTTGATAACACAGGGAAAATGGGAAGAGAAGATGGGTGGGAAGTGCACTGCACAAACAGCCATTTAATTCTGTGCAGAACATGCATTGAAAAACACTGGGGAGGTCCTCAATAAATGTGCTCGTTATAGCATTGGGTATGAAGTCAGATAAACAAAACTTTTAAAACTTATTTTTCTTATTTAAAGCTGGGCATTACATCACATCTTCCATGCTTAAAAATAAGCTGTTTGTTTGTTGTTGTTTCTGTTTTCAAAAGAATAGTGTAGGATAGTAATAGATTTCGGAGTTTGGGACAAAATGTTGTGGGAAAACCACAGATATTTAGGAATTTTTATTTTAATTTTTTTTATAAAACCAGTCCCTATTAGTTTTGTTCAGGTGTATTTGGCTCCCTTTAATGCCTCTGTCTGTACTCAGGGAACGTTCTGTTCGGTGCAGCTCTGTCCCTAGGCCAGCAGATAATGAAAGATGTGAACATTTTCTGAGACAGATAAGTTATGATAAACCAAGTAGTTCTTTTTTTCAGCATAATTCAATTCTCAGTTGAAATGTGATTTTGTGGTATTGCACCTCTCCTCCAAAATTCTCTTTAATTGATCTTGTTTATTTGGACTTCTTAAATTTGTAAATGGAACACTGGAAAGCAACAGTGGTAAGAACAGCTTCTTAGGAATATATTAATGTCTTGTTCCCCTGCCTTTAACATCACGTGTCTGTAAGTTCATGATGAATATTGTTGTACTTATTCATGTAAGTTCAGGGAATAGTGGAGATTTCCAAGGAGGGTATTTTGTGATGTGCCTGCCCTGGATTTAAGTGCAAACTCTTTAAGGAGGGTTCATCACTATTCCACTATGTATCAACAAGTGCAGTTAGCAATGAAGAGGTTTTTACACATACAATAGTCCTGTTTACTGAACAGACTCTCTCAATGAGATTTATTTAATTAACAGAGGAAAAAAGAAGAGAGAATAGAAAGAAGAGCTTACACATGGTGGTTGTCCTGCTGGTGCTCAACCTTTTTGACCCTTAAAGGTACTTACAAATTTTCCTGTAGTCAAAAGCACCAAGGTACTTAATGGGGAGAGGTGAGAGTCTGTCTGAGACCGCGGTAGTTGAGCTGGTGAGATCCTACATGCAGTTCCATCACTGCCTTTTTTTCTTTTATCCAAGGAAATTACATGAGGTCAGCAATTTAGCTCTCCCAGTGATATTCTCCTGACTGCTTACTTCATTGGGCTGCAAAGTGCTGAATTTCAGAAAAGCTCCCAAGACCTAGAAGTACTGTGGCGTTTTTCTTAACTTTTATTTTAGCATACTGTAATTTTTATTTTACCATTCTGTATCAGGGAGAAATGAAAAGGTTTTTAATGGATGAAGTAGGTTACATGCCATTAAGGAGTTCTTAAGGTAAAAATAATTGCTTTAAAGACATTAGGCAGAGGTTCTGTGTTATCAGCTAATGCCCTAAAATTGTATTTACTCACTGGGTTAGCATTTCCCTGTATATGGCTTTCTGTTAATGAGCTCATGTTCCTTGTGGGCAGTAATTTATTCCATCAGGCTTTGGAAATAAGTGTCTTAATGTTTCTTGAGAAGATTACTGAAACCAGGTAAACAAACAAAATACCACCAATTCAGTACCTATCCACATTTTTATGTTGTTGCTCAAACTGTGTAGAAAACGAAAACAGTTTGAGGAGAAGTGCAATGGATATAACTTGTGTCCATTAAATGTTGCTTAAACAGGGGGTGAGCATATTATGCACACATTTGGGAAGTATGCAGGGTTTACACAGGCTTGTATTTGGGATGTAATTCTGGAATAAGGGTTAAAACATAATTTCTTAAATCCTTTGCTTTGTCAGCATTCCTTGGTAGAAGGGTTTACCTTTATGAAAGCTGTTACTTCTGTACTTCCTCACTGAATCCGTGTAAAAACAACAGGAAGGAAGCCAAATTAATGCTGCTTCACGCACACAAACTGGTAGCTGAAGATGATGTGTAAGTTAAGGAGGCTTTCTCTTCTTGTTGAAGCTGCTGATGGTTGGTCTAGTAATTAGGGAAAATTTGTTAATGCAGCAGGCTCAGAGGTGGACAAAGGCTTAGATTTGCCATGGCCCCCTGTGTGTAGCCTTAATGACACAGTTTCTAAGCCATGCCTGTGTTATGTAAATACAACTGCTCGTGTGCATCTCTAAATTTAGAAGTCCCCGGTTTTGATCTTACAGTAGTGAAAACAGATTTCATTACCTTTTTGCAATCCTTGCAATAAAAGCAAGTCTTCAAGTTAAAACCCTGGGAAGCATTATTGTGAAGTGAGATAGGAAAGCAGAGTTTGTGGGGTCATCTTTATTCACACCAGCACCTGCTGTGTCTGAGGGCATTCATTTAAAATTATCAGCCAGATGACTTTTGTATCCCATTAAAAATGGAAAGATTTGCAGTAAAATTATTTATTGTTCTTAATTACAAAAAAAAAAAAGACAAGAAAAAATGTTAAACAAAACCAACTCTCACATCCACAAAAAACATGTCTTCATATGGAAAGCCAGTTTCCTAGCAGGCATTTATCAGGGACTAAGGCCGCTGGAGGAAGCGGTATTACATAAATCGGATGTGCATTTCTGAGCTAAATAAATTTTTTAATATTTTGCATAAATTAGGGACACTAAATTATGCATAATGTGCATAATTTCATCCTTTTGTAAATGATGTTCCCACAGTTAGTGATTAAAGAACATGGTGCAGCCCCTCGAGTTGGAACAATTAGACCTTCCACAGCTCTGTCTATAGATAGATATTCCTTAAGCTCAGCAGGGGGAGTGTGCCTTAGTACTTGGCTATGATCTGCTCCCTGTTTTTGATGACTTAAGAGGGCTGTTCAGGACAGAGTATCAGCCTATATGAACACTATCAACCAGCTTGAACAAGTCAGATTATTTAATTAGCCCTATAAAGACCTTTCTATTTTTATAACTTATTTATGAGTGTTCTTGCTAAGCTTAGAAGGTCCAGCTTCAGATATCAAAAAGATGTTTTCAGCTCATCTTGTTAATTTTGAGGGGTTTTATGCTGTGACTCCATTACATTTTCATCCTAAGAAAACTAAAAGGGGCTCTGAAAAGCAGGTGAAGTTGAGAAATTCACATCTGCAGTCCCAACCTGCAGGCTTCAGGCATAGGGCATTTATGATGTCCATGCATGATGGACATTTGCTTGATTGCCAAAATGTGTATTGTGTGCCTTTGCTTTAGACCACCAAAAATCCAGAGAATGTTTATTTAACACCAATTTGAAGTGCCTTGGTTTTCCCCCAGGGGAGAAATGTTCCTCAGGCATCACTTAAAGACTGCTGTGCTGTGAGTATCTTACTTGATGTCCTGTGCTGAGAAAACAAGGTGATGCTAGTTTTGAGAATTTGCTTTGCCACCCTTTTGCTGAGATCCACATTCTGCTTTTATCTAGGTTTTTAGAGAGGAGCAGGAAATGATTTGATGAAATAACTATTAAATAAAACATTCATGTTTACCAAAAGTAAAAACTTTTAAAGCAGTTGTGTCCAGAATTTAATACCAGTGTCATGGTTTGAAAGGGCTCTAATTTCATCAGAAGGATGGGACTCTTATCCCCCACCCCAGAATTAAATTCATTTGCAAAGAAAAAAAAAGCAAAGTAAAATTCTGATGTCTGAATTCAGTCAATGAGCTTTTTCTCTCTGATGGAACTACTCTGGGCTGGTTTGGAAGATGAAAACTCCTCAGGTATGGAGCAATGTTATGCTTTGAGAGAAGAAAAAAAAATCACTGATGGTTAAGTGCTGGCCCATGGCTTGAAGCTCTGGCTGTTCTGATATCAGGAAAGAAACAGTCAATTAAACAAAGATCAGTCCCAAGGTGATGATGAAACAAGATAGGGATTTGGAAGTAAGGTTAAGGCATTTTGAAAATGGAGGGTACCTGTGTGAAGTATGGTTCTGCTCAAAACTATCTGAAACAAATGTAGTTTGGATAAATCCAGGCAGATGGCATCTGCCAGCTCACTTCTGAAGATCTTATCCAACTTTAGCTGCAGGGGAATGTGCAAAATTTCATCCTCTTAGCAGGGAAGTCTACATATATGCTTTAGTACATTATGTCATCAGTAAATTATTTTAATAGCAAATAAGCCTTTATTACTTTTGCTTTTGCTTTATTGCATTTGCTGCTCTACATTCAATATGTACAGCATTGGCACAAGATAGCTTGCATGCTCACTAGTGCATTAGCAGGAGAGATGGCAACTGTGTTCTGAGACCATCATACTTTGAATTTGGTACTGTTAAAGCCAGAAGAAAAAGAACAATCAAAAAACCCCAACAATCGCTGCACATCAGGCTCTGGTAGAAAGCTAGGAAATAACAGCTTAGAAATGAAGCAGGTTTCTCACAGAATCATAGAATATACTGAGTTCAAAGGACCCATCAGGATCATTGAGTTCAGCTCCTGGCATTAGTTCTGGAGGATGCCAAGATGAGACAAAATTAGTACAGTTTCCAAAGTACCAGGGTGTTTTTGGAGACAGCTTTCAGGTTAAAACAGAACTGGATAGCAGTATAAATTTAAAAAGGGACAATGATAAAGAATGTAAATGATACTTATAGAGAATACTGATCAAGTGAACTCTACACATAGGTTTAGGCAACACTGAAAAGAATCCCACCCCTTGCTCCACAATTAAATATTGAATAGTACACAGAAATAACATGGAATTCGAAAACTGAATTTAATGTGGATTAATGTTATTTTGATAAATGTGTTGAATAAATTGCCTACTGTAGTAATCAGCTTTGCCTGCCTATATACCTGTCTAACAGAGGGGATTTATGCTGGTGCTGGGGAGCATTGCATGCAGCAACTGCAGCACTAGGATAAGTAGCAGTCTTGAAGAGATGGGCCCGACATGGAGAGGAATAGAAATTTGTAACAACAGCCAAAGGAAAATACACAGTTTAGTTTGAAAGCAATCTTTCACTTGCCAAATTCATTTTAACATTATGTATTTGGAGTAGAATTTGCTGTAGAACCCAAGGTCTTGTACACTCCAGTGTGCCATTTTTTGCATTGACATCACATGTGGTAAGAGGACACCAGCTCTCCTGCAAGCCTGACCTGGTTTCCTGAGGAAAACAGAGCCTTGTCCAGATTTTCACTCTTGCTGATGAAAGATGAAGTAGGAACAGCTGGGTTGATTTACTGAAGTTACTTTGGATATGTACCCTCACAGACAAAAATGTCAAATGAAAAGTCATTTTACTGAAGACTGTCATACAATTATCTCTTCAAATGCCAACTTTTTTATACCCTTATGACCTTGCATGGCATCCCTGGAGTTGGTACATATCATTACCAGGCACTTCTGGCTTAGGTGCCTAAGAAGGTAAATTACTCACTGAGTGTTATTTTACCTTTTTCACAACATAAATTTGGAGCCAGCTGGGACAGAGGTTTTTAAATAGCTTGAAAATCCACCAAAACCTGTACAGTTTTGTTATTGGAGAACTGCTGGCAAAGAACTAGGCTCTCTTGCCAGTGACCCATTCACTAAATGGGCTCAGGTATCAGGGATCCCCCTGTGTGAGTGCAGACAAAGAACAAGTCCATCCAGTCCCTCCGTGGTTTTCCTTTCCTGCTCACTGCTTGGGAAGCTTTTTGCACATCAACATAAAGAGGCTCCACATGCTCAGTCTTGGCTTTCTTGCCCTTCCCTAGATTGGCACCTGATGGTGCCAGTGGACACAGATGGACAACAGAGCAAAACAGTCTTGTTTGGTGTGTTAGACTGAACTGAGCACATCAGTGTTTAGTGCTACACTCACTCCCCTTTCCATGGATGCAGTCAATGCTCCATGCAGAGGAGGAGACGTGGTTTGTATGAGGTCAGCAAGGAAGCAGTGCTGCACCTCCACTGCTCAGGAAACCGCAGAGACATTTTGGAAAGTGACATGTCAACAGGTCCATGGTACAGGGAATTTGAAGAAGAACTTCCCTGGGCACATCTGGAAAATGAGGATGAAAAAAACGTGTGTTACTAGAAATTCTGGATCTGCACATTTAGATGGATCCCTGGTAGGAGATTCATTTGCAGGCTGATTGCTGAAACCATCAGTTCTCCAGTGTTGGTCACTCTTCTTTTTATCTCTCATTCTTTACCACCCTGAGGGAAACAGGCCAGCCAAGCACTACTAAAATTCTCATAGAATTGAGATGCATTTGGTATATATTCCTTCTTGTCTGAAATATTAAATACTTTTTAATTTGCTGTTTCTTTTAAAAACTGTATTTCAGAGGGCTGTAACTCCACACCTTCCCTCCCTTTCATTGTTCACTGTTGTGAAAACATTTTTTCCAAGTAGATAATAATGAAGAACACCTGCAAGTGTAATAGTGTTAACCTGAACACCGAGAGAGGCGAAACTCATGACCTGAAAAGTAGTAGCTTCTGAGTGGGCTTCTTATCAGTGCACTGCAGAGGTGCAGCATGATTTTGAAGTCCTTTTTCAGCTTCATTCATGAATAAGACCAGTATTTTTCATAGTTAAGTTATGTATGAAAAAGTGGGTATTTTATTATTTCCTTTTTTCTTAGTTTTTAAAAGCTTGATACATGTAGCGTTGGATCAAGGCACACACAAGACTGGCCAAAGGGCATACAAAGCACTTTGGTTTTTAGTTGAAGAAACAGAATGATTATTGCAACAAAGAGTGGCTTGGTGTTTAAACATGAAATAGCTCATAGTTCAGCAGGAAGGCAGAAAGAAACATGTTACCTTACAGATTTACCAAGGAATTTCTGGATAACTGTGACAGTAATGGGCAGTATTCCTGACTGTAACAGCAGTATACTGAACACAGACTTGTATATGCTTCAGAATAGCTGCATTCCCCATTTGTCTGCTCACCTTTGGGACCACAGTTTTTGAGACCTAGCTTTTATTACCTTGGGTTTTGTCCTACTCTCTTTTCTTGTGAAATTGCACTTTCAGCCCTTTTTCTTTTCAAAGCAGTTTCTAAGTGTTGTCTCTGTCTTCCTTCCCTTGTCTCCCAAATGCCTGTGAGCATCCATCACTATTTTCTCTGTAATATACAGACCACTGATTCTGATAACCAAAATTCTATTCCTAAACTGTATCTACCCCCTTGGTTTGTAGAGCTTACCACTTTTTTTTTATTTTTAAATTCCTTCTTAGGAATTTGATTATGCTTTCCTCTAGGGATAAGGTTTTTTTAACACTTGTCCAAAGCTTCAGTCTCATGCATGTCATCAATTTGATTATTCTCATTTAAACTGGATTTCACCACTGTTGAATGGATATATCCAGACAGCTGATATTGCCCATTACTACACATATTTTTGTTTATTGAATATTGTTGTGGTTTACAGATTAATAGACCCAACACTGGAAGTTCTGTGAACTTTTGTAACCACTTTTTGATCTTCCTGATTTGCCAGGCTCAACTTTATTTTATTGATACCAAAGTGAAAAATGGTCTGTGCTTACACTTACAAGATCTCAGATGAATGTTCTGACTGCTCAACACGGCAAGAAAATTCACTTTCACAGTCAACAAGTCATCTTACTCAGTAGAACACAAAAGTTAAATGGTCTGTAACTTCAATATTAGCAAGGAAAATACAGTACAAATTACTAAAAAATACTAAAATATAGAATTGTGGTCAGGTATCCCCACTACATTAATCGCAGCAGTAGCCTGAAATTTGAAACTTTTAATAAAAAGTTCTTAAATATAAATTATATGGCAAATGTACAGTACATTGCTTTGTCAGTCTTTTAATCCAGTGTTTTGCAGTAGAACAGCAACTGTTAAGTCAGTCTTTTCTTGTTTTCTTTAAAAAACAAAACAAACCCAAAAAACCCAACAAAACCCAAACCAGTCTTTCACGTCCCTCAGTATCATGAGTGTGAATGATCTGAATCTGGAATACCACTGTCTCTGTAGCTCCTGTTACTACTGCTTTCACTGTGGCTGTTCTTGTACAGATTCATGCCGTTAGGTGGGAAAATGGTGTGTATTACAAATTCCTCCTTGGACACTTGGTCACTGGTTATTGGTATCATCTGGAAAGAAGTCTCCCTGATTTCCAGGATGGAGTTATCCTTCTTGGTTCCCGCTTCGGCATAGTCATCTTTTCTCCGGCGTCCCTTGCTGTAGGTGCAGTTCCGGGAGAACAGGGACCCGTTTCTGTGGATGTACCAGCAGACCAGGGCCAGCAGCCCTATGGCCACCAGCGCCACCGCGCCGCCGATGATGGCGGCCAAGGGCAAGCTGGAGTTTTTGTAAGGTTCTTTCTCCTGCTCCCGGTTGAGGGTGGTGGTAGGGTTGTACATCTTAAGAGGCGCCGTCTCGGTCTCGATGCATTCGGGTGTTTCATCGGAGAGATAGATGTTGCTGGTTTCCATGGGAACCATGCACACACGGTATGGTGACTCTGGTTCGAGAGCTGTGAGCAAATAGTCGTTTCTGTCACCTGTAACTATTGTTTCAGTTATAGATCCAAAGGCAGGGCTGTGACCCATCTTGAGCCAGCTCAGTCTCAAAGCAGTCATTGGTAGTGCAACTTTCCAGGAGATGTGGATAGTCTCTGTGCTTACGGATTTCACAAATATTGTAATGATTTTGCGTACCGGGCTTGCTGTGGTTCTGTAGTTTTTATTTAGGTTGGGAGTCTTGATGTCTGGTTGTTTGGTCACAGAAATGGGCCAGTGTCCCTGGGCTGGGTACAACGTGTTGGGTACGGCAGTAGTGATTTGGATGGTGCTTATCACGCTATCGTCCTTACAGTCAAACAGTTCTGCACTGAGGTCTTTGATAGCCATGCCACGTACTTTTTCTGGTGCCTGACACATCAGTCCACGTACGTTCACTTTTAAAGGCAATGACTGTAACCAGTCACGTACCCATTTCATTTTGCACCCGCAGTGCCAAGGGTTGTTGCGAAGAAAAAGTTGAGTGATGTTGTCCAGATCATCAAAGACACCCTGAGGTAAATTGCTGAGATTGTTATTGGACATATCCAGTCGATACAATTGCCGTAAGTAAGAGAAAGCATTGGGTGGCACACGGTTGATGTGGTTTTCTTGGAGATAAAGCTTTCTTAGGTTTGTTCCCGGCAAATTCACCGGTGCAGCTGTAAGTGAATTGCGGACCAATGACAATTCTGTAAGATTGACTAGATTGATGAAGACTTTGTCTCCTAATCCATGATTATTTAGAAGATTTCCATCTAAAACAAGGCGTTTTAGATTTGTAAGGTCTTGAAGGGACAGCTCAGAAATTGTGGAAATACGATTATCATCCAAGCGTAGCTCTTCTATGGTTTTAGGCAAACCCCAGGGAATGGTGCTAAGGTGATTTCGAGAAAGAAAAAGAAGTCTGAGATAGATGTTGTCCCGGAAAGCTCCATCCTCAATGCTAACAGCAGAAACAGAATTATCATCCAAATGCAGTTCTTCCAGATAAGGAATTTTTGAAAGTGAATCATAAGTAATGGTCCTTATATTGTTCTCCTGCAAATGCAGTTCCTTAATGTACTTAGGGAGGTTAGTGGGGAATTCATCTAGGCTGTTGCGGTATAAATATATTCTTTCCACCCTAAGCAAGTTCTTCAGTTCTGAAGGAATCCCAGCATTATTTATTTGATTGTTCTGAAGGAAGAGGGTAGTTGCATCCTCTGGGATTCCTGTAGGAATAGACGTCAAATCGCGATCATTACAATATATGAAACCCATATCACAGCGACATACTGAAGGGCATGGTTTGGCACTAACAGAATAAGGTGCCATGTCAAGTAACAGCCCTATTTTAGTCCAAACTAGGAAGATGCTCCAGGTAACACTAATCATGGTCAGGAATGATGAGATTTCTATACAGTTCTGATCTTCAACAATCTAAAAAAACCAAACAAACAAAATTATCCAGATCATCATTGAAGAAACCGCAATAAAAAATCAACATTACAGAAGACATCTGAAACACATATTAAACCAAAATTCAAGTGCGTAGAGGCATTTTACTCTGTTTTCCTTACATCGATAATTCTACTACTTGTACTAATTCAATTAACTTAATAGGTTATTCTGATTGAAAATAATATAATCAAGTATGCCTGATCTGTGAATTATTTAGCTTAAGCAACAGGAAGACCCTTCCTAAGGATTCCTTCACATGTCATGTGTACCGACAATCTTTGTTCACAGATACCAGATAAGTACAGAACTGAAGTCACACCAGAGTTCAAGTAAATCATTCTATATCTGAAAAGATAAGAAGTAATTCCTAAGCCAGCTAACTTCCTCAGGAGCCCTTAAGTGAACTATAAAACCCTTACCAAACCCACAAGTCTAGTGATATCTATTTCAAAAGTTCAAAAAAAAAAAGCCCTAAAGGCAAAGCATAAAATGCAGACAAGAGTGAGGGCCAATAAAGACTTTTTCCTAAGTCTCTCCCAGTGCTCAACTTCACAGTGTGTAACTTACAAACACTGTGGACTTTTTTGCTTGGTTTTCAAGCTTAAGTGAGTGTTCAGAACGGTGAATGTTAAAACTGGCAGGTAACTGGTACAGGTATGGCTTTCTAGCTCACTGGATGAAATATGTCATTACATGCTTAATTTAATGTTTGAATATTTGTAATTTTCAAAAGTTGTCTCACTAAGTAGTACACTCCTAAGAGTCTATTTGGCAGGTTTAACCACATTTTCCCATCTTATTAGTAGCATAATATAAATTAACTCTTGAGACTGAGATTGTACCTTGCATTGGTAGTGTGTTTGTACACTGAGCTAAGGTAATTAGCATTTTTATAGCTTTTAAAACAACATAATTCAATTACCATTGTAATTAGGGTTGTGAGAACTCCTGCAAGATGACCTATGCATTAAGCAGTGTCATGACCTTTTCTCTTATGGGTTCATATATTAATTGAACTTTACTCTCAGAGGCATGAAAAGGAAAATAATATTGATCCTACCGTATTTAAAGGTATGAGTAAATTTTGTGCTTGAGGATATCCAGTAAAGGGATGTCTTTCTGCCCAGTCACTCTTACAGTTTACTCCATGGAGCAGTTTTTTCTCGATGGTGTTTACTCAGATGGTCCTTGGTGGTGGTGTGTGTTTCCTGGCTCCTGGCACGATACTCAATGAGCATTCCAACCAAGATTTATCATGGTACATAAGCACACCAGGCCCCAGCGTAGAAAAGCTTCAGCTTCCTTCTATTTTTGTCCTCATGTAAAATCTGTGAATGAAGAGCCTCTTTTGTTTGGTTTAATGCCTTTAGCAGGAATTACTTTCTTTGTAACTCTTACAAACTCTTCTGTGCAGTGTAGTAGTCAGAGGAGGGAACTTTAGTGCCGCGTGATAGAAACCATTCATTATGCTGAGGCTCGAAGGATTGCAGCCTCTTCAGGAGGTCAGGAAAGGGATGCTTTTTCCTATCCAGAATTATCCAAGTATGACCTTTGTACAGTAGCTACATCCTGGTATATCCACACCTCTTTCAGAGAACCATTTTCCAACTCTCACTTTTTAACACTTCTTCCAGGTTTGTAATGCAGGAAAGAATTCCTCCTGTGCTGCAAGAATGCAAGTTACTTTACCACAGAAACATCAGGCAATTCAGATGGTTTTCTTCATTATAAAAAACCCCCACAAAAATATGATTTCCTTCCCAGAAAACTCCCCTTTGAAAGCTTTCCTCGAACTCCTAATGTCCTGCAAAAGTAAAAACAAAAAAATGCAATTAATAACAACTGGTGCACACTAGTTTTAAGAGTTGAATCCCCTGCACATGAGTAACACACCGTGTTTCCCCAAAGCACTGGTATTTCAGCAAAATCCAGAGAGCTCTTTAAAAAAATGTTTTGCTGCGTAGTTTGATACTATTGCGGTTTTGCTGGAACTCTATTTTCCCTTGTTTCAGTAGAAAAATAAAGGCAGAGAAACAAAATATTTGTAAATTTTGTTTTTCATCTGATCTCAAATGCCAGTGTTACCTCCTTGGAGGAGGCCAAAATGGGTTGCTTGCTTTGTGTTTCTGGTAAATAGAGACAGATGATGATCTTCTTCTTGGTTTTAAGTGTAAAGGGAGCTAACTACTGTTCACTCGTTACTGGGTGAAAGGGAAAGCATTCTTGCCAAAATATTATATTAATGTTTCCCATTTGCAGCATGGTGATTCTTAGATAGGGACTAGGCAGGCATCTGTGCCTGCTTTTTGGCAATACATAGGAGGGCTTAGTCTGTAAAATTTCTAAAAAGAAGAGAAACGTTATTTCATTTGTTTGTATCTCTTATAGAACAGGAATTATTTTTAAAACAGCATTCTTAATTTGGGCTACTTTGTATCGCTACTGCTTAAAGTATCCAGTGAGATACTGAGCCTCCTGAGAGCTTGTGTGTAGCGTGTCTGAAAGAAAAGTGGGTTGAATCTGAAATTAAACAAATCCTTAACTTGCTTTTCCCTTTTGTGACTTGATGTTTGTCCAAGGCACTGACCACAATCCTCGAACCAAAATGCTTGGCAGAAGCAGTGTGCTGAGTAATGCTTGCTTCCTGGGAGCAAAACTAGAGCAGCTTCTGGTCCTCCGTAAAATACTTGACCTAAACACAAATCCTCTCTGTTTTAAAACTGTATTTTGCAATTTGTAGCAGGTCTATTATGAAACAGACCAGTCATACTCCTTACAGCAACACAGAATATGCAGTTATATTTAAATACATACAAATTCTGCTTCTCTCTTGCAAAGAAATATGTTAACCATTAAAAAGAAACCCCAAAGCCCCCCATTTGAGAGATGGTGTGACTACCCAGCGAGGGAGTGGAAAAGACCCTTCTCTCCTGCTGCTGCTTTCATGCTCCTCTGAGCTTTGTTTTCAGCATCTTGTTTTCAGCAGTTGTCCAATGAAAAAAAGAACTCTAAATGAGAGACCCCCACTGTGGCATAAATAAGTATTTTTATGTTTGCTTTATTTAAGGCAAAAACTCAATCTATGTGGCCACGTTCTAGAATAGAAGGGAATGCATGTTTATTGGTAACTTATGTAATTTTGGTAAATTATATAACCATTATGAAATGGAACAAAAAAAGCTCTGTATTCTTCCAGTGTCTAGTTTTCTTGCTCTGTATTATTCAAGCGTTTGGGGAAAGAAGCCCTATTCCTAAAACTTTGAAATAAACAGCAACTTAACAGCTGTGGAAAAAAAAATGGTGTCTCTTAGGAGCTAATGTGAAGTCGTGATAGAAGGTATTTTCTGGAAGGGTATGGTGAAATAGGAATATAAATTCCTTTAATAGGCCTTTGAAGGCCACAATAACTTTTAAGTACTTAAAATCATAAATTTTCTTTAGAACTCTGAGCTGTAAAAAACTTGTTAGCATTAAGCAAAACGTTGGCTGTAGTATGCATACATTACATAGATCCATGCACACATAGAAAGTCCATTTGTTTTACCTTTCTAGCATATAAACTGTTTCTGCTGTGCTTCATTTGATAGTCATCTCTTCATTTATTGCCACTATTACAACAGCAGTAATGTGTAGGATTAAAATGAAAGCACTAAAGCTCATTAAGTTCCTGGAATTTTTTTTATCCCTTCTCTCAAAATTACATGAAAACAAGAGCAGGAAAAAGAAAAGGTCTCTTTGGAGAAGACGACACTGTCTCAAAAATGTGGATTAAGACTATACCCCCCACTCCCTTTTCTAAACTTAGAATAGTTTTCTTCAGGTCTTGATTGTTTGATATCTCGTACTTCCCTTTTATATCTCAAGCTATAGCTGAAAACAATGTTTTTGCATATCAAAGGCTCCAGTGATCTGTCTACAGAGAAGAAGGGAATCCTGCTGCCATGCTCCAACTTTCCCCTTCTTGAGCTGTCTTTAAATATTCCCTGACACCAAGTCATTATAGCTGATCTGGCAGGATGAAAAGAAAAGTGACCCCCACTGGTACAGACACTGTGTCCAGGTTTCTGCAGCATCAGATTGGGAGGCTTCATGGACACATGGTTTTGAAAGAAGCCATTATTTCTGAGCAGACCAGGTTTTAGAAACTCTGTGCTAGAATTAATTTTTAAGTGCAAAAATCACTCCCTGTTTTTTTGGTAACAAAAGTAACATTGGGAAAACTGAACAGCAGCCTTTTTGCTCTTTATTCCGAGTTGAATGTTTTCCTGAACTTTTCTGAACCACATGGTTAAATCAGTTTTCCTGGGACTGTGGAAACAAGTGAATTACTACAGATAGCAGGAACATGTGGGCCTTGCATGTGGACTCATTACTGTGGTACAGCTAAGGGGACATAATATTTGTAAATGTTCAACATAAGTTCAGCTATTTAAAAAAAAAAAAGTACCTAAGATGAACATTGTATTTACTCTAAAGTATGGAGTCCAGCTGCACTCACTGTACTCTAGGCAGGCAATGGCTTAACAAAATTAATTGTTTTGGTCTATTTGAAAAGTTGGGATTTTTTCTAACAACTGTCAAAATTTATTTCCAAGCTGTGACAAAATGTGAATAAAATCAACACCTGCCTCACGTGAGGTCACACAATGCTTATTTGAATTTCTAATCTACCTGTGTTCTTCAGCAGGAACTCTGGTAGCTCAGTAGCTTCTTTCTTACCATCAAAGTAATAGAGGAAGGGGAAACAACTAGGTATTTTTAGGTTGTAAAGACAAAAACTACTATGCAAAGCCTGCCACTAGAATATACATACTTGATAAGCCAATTTGCTTAACAAGTGTACTTCTATTCCAGAACTAGCTCTGTATTTGTGTAGAATCTGAAACACATCAGAAACACAAAATGTGCTTATTTTCAAAAATACTTGCGAAGTCCATCTACTGCTTATAATGTCAGTAGTGCTTACAAAGGTCAGGCTGCAGCTTAAATAGCTTCACCAACTTCTTTTTCTTTGAAAAGAAGTTCCACAGTGCTAATCAAGACTTAAAACAATGTCCACACGTTGTTTTCTTTAAGTGTATTACTCAGGGTTAGTTGATAGTGACAGCAAAATGCTTTCTAAGCACCCTGTCTAGAAGCTGCAATTTCCACGATCATCATATTTCAGGAAGGTGCCCCAGTCTTTTGTTTGGCGCTAGGCAAGCAGAAGGTCCTCTAGCTGTCTTTCCAAGGGGTAAAAAATGCAAAGGAGTTTGTTAAAGTGAAAGTGAGCCCTTCATTCAGACTGTATCACTGCATGCTAGTGAAATTTTTTTGCTGTTTTTCATTGGAGGTTTCATTTACTTGCAGAAAACTTGCTCCCACTTCTTGTGCAGTAGGAATAATACTGCTTGTGTCTTATTAAGTCTAACTCAAGTGCCCTAAAAATGCAAATTTTTGTGTGATCTTCCCTCAAATACAAGTAAATCTGTCTTAGAAATTAATTCTGAGTAAAAGCTTGACTCCACACCTAAGATCAGCCAAACCTGTACTAGCTGATGTAGAGGATGGGAATGAACTATGAGTGGTTCTCTTCTGAAGTTTACTTCTAAAATCTTTCCTAGTTTTGAAGATGCTGGGTTGAAAAGACCCAGACTATTACTCTATTCCTTCTCACTCTCTTGTTTTGACTACTCTGCTGCAGGAAAGGTTGCACGTTAAGGAAACACTTTGAGGGAGAGTCTTTTTTGCAAAGGATTTTTGTTCTGTGTTTTAGTGCTCTTTGAGTTTAGCTAATTATGGCTTCTAGGTTTTCTTTTGAGAGCTGCTGCTGAGGTAACTTGTCTGGCCATTAAATAAAATAATAGAGAACAAATGCTGCCATTGTTGCAAGGGAGAAAAAAAATCTATTTTTCCCCTCTTGACAAGTTTAGCTAGAATTATACCTGATAGGGAGTTTCTGGCACAAAACTCCCGACATGAAAAACATTACTTAAACACTAGATAAAATTTCAGTAGTTTTGTTTATTTCCTTTTTAAAGCAATTGTTTGCTCATCTCCTGAGTTTGCTCCTCAGAAAATTAGAAAAAATGTGAAGCTTTGTGTTAGGATTCTTACAACTCACGAAAGGCAGAAGAGAGTTAGTGATGCCATAAGGTACGTAGTGAACACTTTTCAAGATTCCTGCCCTGAGTGGTATTTGGCTGCTTATTAAAAATAAATGTAAGCAATCACGTATTAATTCTTCCATGCATTCCTGTGCTTTGAAGTGATTAAGGAAAAAACTTAAGCACTAAGTAGCCATTAGCATCTATGCTTCCTGCTACAAGGAGACAAAGATGGCCATCTCCCAACTGAAGCCACTTCAAATAACTGCAACTGCAAAGTTTGGAAACTCCAGCAATTGCTTTGATTAGTCACCACTGCCTTACACAGTATCTGACAACTTTTAGCTACTGGTGAAAAAGGAAAAAAAAACCAAACAAAAACAAACACCAAAAAACCCCAACCCAGAAACTCATCTTTATTTTGTTCTTGCTGTAAAATGCATCCACTTTATTTCTGGAGATCAAAGCTTGCTGTGAGTTTACTACAGAGTTTTTTGCCCACTGGGGGGTGGTACATGCTACAAAACCTGTGCTTTTAAGAGCCACAAGTCAGATGTTTTTTGCTGCTGTCCAGTTTTCTCTGCTTTAATTACAACAAAGTCTCCTGTTGAGAAAAACAGAGGCAGCCTGCAAAGGAGGGAGTTATGAAGAAATGAAACAAATCACTCTTTTAGAGAGTTTACAGAATTTCCCATGCTGATTACTTGCAGTATTTTTCTGGTTGTTCTCCAGTTAAAATGGTATAAGTGTACCAAAAAAAAGAAAAGAAAAAGAAGAAAGAGAATTAACATTTTAAATATATGCCAAGGGCTGTCACTGTTTCTGGTATACAGGAGGAGCACAGAAGACAGGAAAAAAAACCCCAGCTTTTAGAAGTGATTAAATGTGGATGGAAAAATAAAAAAGCTTGATAGCAGCATGAAGTAGGATTAGAATAAACTCAGTGTATTTTAAGATAATTGGCTTTCTGTAAACCCAAGTCTACCTTTTGTTTATGAAATATTTGAAACCCTATCTTAAACAGGGCTGTATTGTATGGTTTTGGAATAAATTAAAGGAAACTTGAAGGTGGGTTTTCTTTTGAGGGAGGGAAGGGCACTGAAACCTCCTGAGTATGACCTAATGCGTGGCATATATTGACAAGGAAAACACAGACGGATCTTTCTGTTTTATAGCAAATAATTCTTTTCTTTATACACTTGAATTGACAAATGCATTTTTCAGTCTAATTCAAAGAAATGTTCATTAAGACGCCATATCCCCAGGCAACAGATGGTGAGCATAACTGATGCTTCTATCTTTTTGGGCAGTATATTTTAGACAAGGAAATTGGGGTCAGGATAATGAATTTTTTTTTTAAAGTCTGAACATTTTCAGCCTCCTTGTATACTTTTTCTTTGTAAAAATGACTTACATGGAAATACAAAATGTTAATCTTCTTGTTTCGAAGAGGCAAAGAGAAAATGCATTCATCTAATGCGCAGGAATAAGATTTAATTGTAAAGTAATTCTGCATTCTGGTGTGAATCTGGTGTAGGAAATACTCCACTGTACTCTGTTAACTGACCAGAACTGATCCCTTGCAGAAGGGAAGCGCCTTGCCTTCAGCCCAAATTAATAACCCGTCGGTAACAGCATTCCATGAATTAGTTAATTACATAGAGTCTTCCTCGCGTTTGCAACACTCCTTGCAACTTTGCCTGGATGTGCCAGGGTTGAGCTCAAACCCCTTTGCGGTCAGAGAGATTAAAATTGAAGCGACCTCAAAGAGCAGGACTGAGCCAGAAAGGCAGCTGTCTGTGCAAGAGCTGAGCTTTTATTCACCAAGGGGATGAGCTTGGAAACTAAGCAGGAATCAAAAAAAAAAANAAAAAAAAAAAAAAAAAAAAAAAGAACCAGCCAACCAACCCCAAAATCGGAAAGCTGTGCCTGGGTGCTGTGAGCTATGGCAGATGCTGGGAAAGCAGGACCACTACCTTGGGAAATGCAGGAATACTTGGGCTTTGCCTGATCAACTAAGTTGCAGATCCTAATTGCGTTTGAGGAAAAGGGTTAAAACAAAAGACTCTTGCACAACCAGCAGTCGTGAAACGATTTTTGGGGTCAGAATCACGTAGAGATGAGGTATGCAACGAAGTACATCGTGAATTATTTATTTGCAAGCCATCTATAAATTAATTAGCTGTGCCTGTACGAGGGCAGACAATCACTTAATACACGGAAAACAGCTGAAAAGTTGATTAGAACTAGGCGAGGACCCATGGAACGGCAGGAGGATTATGAGGCAGCTCTTCCCCAAGAAAGTGGGGCGTCGGGGCGGGAATTTGGGCCTGTTGCATTCTTTCTGTGCAACCATTTTGTTGCCCATCTTCTCGCCCGCAGACTTTGTGGTGCGGGGGGCAGCGCTGCGCAGAGCCCCGAACGCATCGCCTCGGCTTTTTTTTTTTTTTTTCTTTTTTTTTTTTTAAATAGATGCAGCAAGAAGGGATGGAGGGAGGGGGAACTTTCCCAACCGCGGGAGCGATGCGGGCTACGGCCAGGAGCACCCCTCACCATCCGCGTTGAAACGCGGGGCCGGGGTCCCTGCGCCGCGGGGCGCGGGCGCTGCTCTGCCGGTCTCCCCGGCGCTCTCCGCCCCCGCGCAGGGCGGGTTTGCGCTGCCTCCTTCTCCTGGGGCCGGGCAGCGCAGGCACCGCACTCCCGGCTCGAGGATCCCCCGGGTGCGCTCCAGATGTGCGGGCTGAGCCCTCTGCGCTCCCCACCGGGAGGCCGGGCGGGCTCTCCCCGCCGCAGCGCCGTGCCCGCACCGCGGCGCCGAGAAGCGGGTGGTGGTGTAGGGAGCGCGCCCAAACTTCCCTCCGCATCCTCCTCCGCACCCCCCGACCCGCGCAAGTCCCGCGGAGGAGAAAAGACGCTTAGCCCGCGCTTACCTGCGGAGAGGCGCGCGAAGGGGCGGCGGCGGCGGCGGG
>VWYI01034719.1:0-21650 GCA_013399455.1 Anthoscopus minutus | reverse complement strand
AAAAAAAAAGCAGCCTGGAACCTTCTGAAATGACAGAAAAAAAAATCTGGTGCAATTTTGGCCTTGGACTCTTTCTCAGGAGCTTTGTTTGCTGCTTATGCAAGAGTTGCCCAGAACCAGCCTTGGAGGATAGAGACATATGCAATGCAGGGGTTATTTGGGGCTTGCTAAGAAGGAGCTTGGAGTGGATGACTCCTTTCTGTCCATGTTCCTGTTTTGCCTTTTAACGTTGGAACTCATTGCTGCTCCTCCTGCTGTTGCCTGTTTAGATACTGGTCAGACAATCAGTTGGGCAAAATTAATGCTTCTTGTTATATTTTCATTGCAGTTTCCATAAATCTCAGTTCTTCATAGATTTATTCTGAAAGCTTGAAAGTCACATGCTTTCTCTCAAGTCTATTTGCAGGCCATGAAAATAGTTCTTCTGGTCCTTTCTCTTTGTTTTTTACTTCCTGATAGCCCCAGAGAATTCTCCACCTTTCTCTGTACTCTTTCCTCTCTCTGTATTCAGCCTCCCTCTGCCAGGCTTTCTGCATATGCCCTGCCTCTTACCCACCTCCTCTCCTCCTCCCGCAGTGCCCAGCATTTGTTTCTCCACACATCAACCCACTTGGGAACATTCACATTCCAGCTTTTTGTGCACTGATCTTATGCCTGCATAAGCTGCTTCTGCTGAACTCTTTTCTCTCCCTCACCGTCCTTCTTTGGCCCCTTTTACATGTTAGAGTGGTTCCTATTTTCTTTCCTCCTCCTATTAGTTGAGCAGTTTCACTTGGGTCTAATCTGGTAAAATTACAGTGGCCAAGTTTTCTGCACTTGTATAATGTATGAGTTCCCCAGTTTGAATATTTAGCATTCTTTGTAAACTCAAAGCAAGTGCATGGGGATACAGTGCATTGAGTGGTGATCTGTAATCTCTACAAAAATGTACACCCCCTGCTTTGCAGGCAAATCAAATCAAGGCATTAGCACACTATTTTGGCCAAATGCACCACCCTAGTTGTTTGTGTCTAGTCTGTGTTAACATCTAGCAATGAGCTGGAGTCTGTGCCTTTGCTGATTTGCTTGTGTAATACCTGGGTTTGAAATTACGAAAGACTGTGCCAGTGTTGAATATATGAATAACTCAAAAGTGTTTATTCTCAGGAAGGACTAAGTTTACATTGTCTGAAGAGATTTATTTAGTCGTGAGCATGAGTTATTATTCTGTCTTCCTCTGTTCAGCAAGAGAGACTGTTTCAGGAATGGCTTTGCACAACAGCAGCTAATGGGGTTGGCAGAAAGTTATGGGTTGATATGGTCATTAAAAATGAGTTAACAGGAATTTTGAAATTTCCTTGGCCATGGAAAATGTAATGATGAAATTCTGACTCAGGAAAAGGACAGACATGCAGAAACTTTATCTTGGTTGAGAAGACAAGTAAGTTTTGTACAAGGCTCAACCCCACCAGCACCATCTGCGTGAATTGGTGTGGGCGCTGGCGTGTTTTCAGCATCTGCTGGCTGAATGTGCTGTGGAAAGATCCTTGAAGCTAAACAGAAAAAAAAATAGTTGTAAGGCATATGTGTGTGTTCTTTCACATTTCCTTTCCTAGTAGTACATTATTAATGGTGATTTTACTTTGTAGCAGTGAAATTTTGTTTAGAATTTACCTCAAATGCAAAGGAGATCTCCTTCCTAAAGCACTGGCATGCTCAGCAGAAGCATCCTATTTCCTTTGAGTCTCAGAAGCACATTCCTGTTGGAGGGTTTCCCAGGTATTCCTAGAGCAATCCCTTTTCAGTTTTCACCCAGTTCCAACGCCTAGAATGACTAGGGATGCTGAGGAGTTAGAGAAGCTCTCCCTCACCAGGTGTGTGCCCAGAACTTGCTGGTAAGCAGGGAAGTGAGGAGAAGGCCTGAAACCTGGGAATTACTTTGAACAGATGATGGACATGCATTATTTAGTGGGTATGACTTGCTGCTACTGAGGATGAAGTTCATTGAAGTGGTAAGAGGCTGAATTTTCATGGGAATCGGAATCTGAAATTCATTTTGAGCTTTGTATTGGAGCAGTGTTCCTCATTTTCTTTTTTTTTTTCCCTCTTCCTTAATCCATCTTTAATCTTCTTTCTCAAAGGTTTTGTTCTTTGGCCTTTGGTGAGCACACACTAATTGTTGCTGCCAGTCCCGAGGCCTTGGGGGAAGTGTTGGGAGTCCTAAGGGAAAGTAACCTGTAGGAACCCATAAGAAACCTTCAGTTCTGTGACTCAGGAAAACAAAGGCATTTTGGCTGACCTGGGGATGGATGGAGCTGTGCATGATGTGCAGCACGTAAGAGAGTTGCCTTAGAAGGTGACAACAGCAGCTTTGTTAGTGAAGAACAGAGTCTTACTCTTGAGTTCTTGTTTCTCCTATCACCTTACAAATAAGAAAGCCAAACTCCTGCCTTTCAACATACACAGTTGAGCATATATTTGTCTCCCCTAAGAGTGGTCTACACTGTAGTAGCATTGTATCCAATTCATTGGTAGGTGAAAAGATTTTCAAAGCTGCTTTACCGTCACTCTTCCAGCTGCTTCTCCACCTAAACCCCACTGCTCTTCACTGAAGGTTTGTGGTATTTATGCCAGAGGCTTTGCCTCTGTTCCCTTTGTCAAAGGCAGGCCTAGCTCTGCCAGGAGAGCAGGTTAAACACAAGGCCTGTAGCACAGTCATTACAGTGCAAGTGATGCCGTGGGGTAGAGAGATCAGTGAGAGACACTCTTGAGTGGTTTGACTTTTCATTTCTGTGCTTGGTACTTCAGATGAGTTTTAAAACCAGAATATAAATCTATTTCTAATCTTAAGGTATTTTGACAAAAACTCAGAGGTGTAAAGCTCAGTTTTGCACAGTAGTGAAAGCAAAAGCTATGTGGTGGTGGTATTGACAGGGCTAGCTGGACCCATGATCTGAATCAAATATGGTATGCCTGTAGTCCTAATTTAAGCATTACTGTATCTCTCTCCACATATGTGGGCTTTCAGATACAGTAGAATGTGTGAGAACTGTTTAATTACCACTTATTGACAAAGAAAAAATAAAATCTTCATTTGAACGAGAGAAGCAGACACAATCTCTCATTAAAACTGGAGTAGTTCTTGACCTTAGCAATGATTCTTACAAATCATGCATTTCTCAAACTACCATGAGCCCAAACTAGCAAATCATTTATAGGTTTTGTTCACCTGATATGTACCTCTGTGTGTTTTCGGGTAGATTAAAAACCATGCAAGATGCTTGTTACAATAGCAACATAGATTTGTACATAAAACCTCAAACCTTTTACAAATAAATTGACCATAGTACCCCCTGAGATGCAAAGTATTCTTTTTGAAGGTGATGCTTGAAACATCTGCTTTTGTAGTTACAATGCACTGAAACCAGAAGTTTGCCTTGCAAATGCCAGCAGATGCAACACCCAAACTCCAAGAGAAGCTCAGGAAGAGCTGTTAACAGCTGCACTGGGAAATTACCTTCATATTTAAATATGAATGCATCTAAAAATAGCCCCAGTGAGAAATGAAAACTCCATTTGTTGTTACCCTGCCTAGTATTTGTCTTTATTTCTAGTTGATGTTATTTTACATTATTGTTCGTGGATATAACAAAGCCTATTTCATTTCTCCTTGATCATTTTTCCCAGGGGTTGTAGAGGTTCTGATTGCAATTGTAAATTCTTTAGCGAACAAGTCGTGATTGCTATGGATTGTTCAGCCACAATCATTTTGAGCCTGTGCTGGGTCAGCTCTGTGCTCTCTGTGCTGTGTGCACGCAGTGGAGCCTAGAAGCACATAACAGAAGGGATTCAGGTTATTGAGTTCAGGTCCTCGATACTCCAGGCAAGAGCATCTAAAAATGGGTTTGCGCAGTACATCTGGTTGGCTGCTGCCGCAGAGGGCAGCCCCATCTCTGCTTTTGCATCAGCTTGTGTTTGGACAGGCCTTTAGTCAGCTCAGCTGCCAAAAATGCAGCCTTTCTCCCAGGATGAGATACATTTTACTGGTGCTGCTTTTCCATGCAGCTCATGATGGAGCCAGACAAGTCCTGTTCCACGGCGCTTTGGTTGTTGGGTCCGGTGTGCTGCACTGTGGAGTTGAAGCTGGCTTTTGTGGTCAGCTGTAACTGTACTGCAGGTATAATTTTCAGAGAGGTGAAAAGTCAAATTTAAGTCTCATTAGGTGTTCTATTTAGTCTCCATGGATTTAATGGAAACTTCCTGTGTGTGTGTGCACGGAAAGTTTTCAAGTCAAATCCATGCACTCGAAGAGCAGATGAGGCAGCTCTGAGTGACAGCCAGTCACACGGCACATCACAAATTGCTGCTAGCTCTGTTTCACTTATTTGTTTATTTACTTCACTGTTATGAGCTGCCTGCAAAACAACTGCAAAGCCCTGCTGCCTGCTAGTTATGGTTTTGCACCCACCATTGCCGTTCAAAACTGACTTCAACGCTGCATCTGTGAACTTCTGCCTTAGAGGTCTCGTACAGACTTGTTCTTAGTAAACGTATGAGTTTGGCATATGCAGCTGTCAAATTTCTTACGGTTTATGTCGCCTGTCATATTACTACAAAAACATTTTTCTTCTTTGCTTTTCAGTTTCTGAAACTAAAAAAAAAAAAGTATTCATCTCTTGCTGTAACCTGTAATTCTACATCTACTGTATTTTTAATAACAATAGATGCCATAACATGCTGGGGCTGTTACTGTGGAATTACTTTGTTGTTTTCCCGATGGTCTAAGGATTTTAATATGTTGGCCAAGTGCCTCATTGAAAGGATTGTGGTATTGGCATAGAAACTGGCACTTTCATCAAATTGTGTGGCAGCTGTTCATTTTGTCGTGACTGTAGCAACCCTTTGCTCTCACAATGTGGTGCTTGCATTACTTAAGGTTTCAAGTAGAAACAGTCTCATGTAACTATTGATGAAATGTGCAGTGATTCTGGGACTCCCTGAGCAGTGGGTGCTGCCAAAGACAGGGCAGGATCTCTTCACTCTTGTGACCAGTGACTCGAGGAAATGGAATGAAGCTGAGATAGGGGAGGTTTAGGTTGAATATCAGGAAGGGTTTTTTTACCCACAGGGTTAGTGTGTACTGAACGGGCTCCCCAGGGAAGTGGTCACAGCACCAAGCCTGACAGAACTCCAGAGGCATTTGCACAATGCTTTTAGGCATATGGTGGGATTCTTGTGGTGGGCTGTGCAGGGCCAGGAGTTGGACACAATGATCCTGATGGGTCCCTTCCAACTCAGCATATTCTGTGATTCTATAATTATGAATCCTGTGTAGCCAGCTCTGAGGTCTACTTGCATTCTCATTCTAGGGTTGTTTGGGTTCTTTCACTTCTTAGAGATGAAGAAAAGTTATTAACATTGACCATTATCTGCTTTTGCAGCGACTGTGGGAAAACATCGCTGTACCTCTGTAAACCCAGGAATGCTGTGCAGAAACGCAGGGAATGTCAGTTTTGTCCTTTGCTATGATACCCCAATCTGTAGAATTCTCTACATATTTACATAAGCTGGGCCAGAGAGCCAGGAGGACATGGTGGGGATTTGCATTCTCATTTTGGCGAGCAAACACATTGCTGTGTTGTGTTTGTGGCAAAAAGCAGACGTAGATGGGAGTGAAGGCAGCTGTGGCAGCCAAAGCAGGAGTCATTTACCATGAGGCATCGCTGTAACAGGCACTGACCTGTTACTGGCCTGTGAAGGGTTATACCTTTCCACTTTGAAGCTCTACAAGTTTAATAGTTTTAACCCAAAGGCTTTTAAATTCTGTTGGATATCCTTATAATACCATAGATGGCTTTGCATACGTATTTTTTATTTCATCTCGTGGCAGTGATATGCTGCCTGGATTATAGGCATCTTTTTGAAATTGCTAATTAAGATTCCTTTAAAGATTTTGGATTTGCAGACTGAGCTGTCTTCTGTATTGTTTCAAAAGTGTGTGTTATAAATTTTGTAGGCATTAGTGTGTTGTTTAGAAAACAGATGTTACTTGATATCTTCAAGTCATCTGACTTTTTCGGGCTAAGAGGGAGAGCACTGCAAACAAAGAGGGATTTTAAAACCTGGGCTCTCACTTTGTGTGTCCTGTGGCCTGCCAGCTCTTTCACCTTTTTCTGGATGGCTTAGTCATCCATCCAGTTAGTGGTGAGTCTGCTTTTATGTAGGCACTTGAGTCCTGTGTTTTGGGTCTGTTATTTTAAGTGGAGTTCATAGCATTTTAAATTTTAAAACCATTACTTTGTAATAGCATATTGCAGTGATCTGCAGCAGAGGAAACAAATTGGTTAGTACAGGAGTAAATAATCTCCTAGAAAAAGGAAAACAAAAACACGTAGAAGACTGAATTTTATGGCTTCTAGAACTTTTCTTATAATCAAATATGACTGTTTTACTCCCTGTCTGTGCTCTGCACACACATGCACATACATGTTTTCCCTACATTTGAAATGTTTCTGATCAGAGCAGCTAGTTGCAGGCACAAATGCTGTTAGGAAAATATCAGTCCTACAAACAGCAGCTATTGAAAGATTAGAAGTAACTGAAAACAAAATCTTGCAGAAGAATTTCTAATGTAATTGTAACATAATTTGTTGCTGCTCTTGCTCTGCTATGACATGATTAAGTACTGAATTTGAATCAGCTTTTAAAAGAAAATGCTTAGTTCCATTCCACAGCACAATTGGCAACTGAATAAAAGTTCAGACTGGATTTTTTTTTTCTCCAGCCCTCTTTTCACAGGGAAAGAAAAATATACATAGGGTCTTTTGTATTTTGCAGAGAGGAAGTGTAGCACAATAGACCGTCAGAGGAAAGCAATTCCGATAATCAGTTTTCTGTACTACTTATTACAACTGGTCAGGACTGAGGTTTAATTAAATTTTAGGGATAAAGGACAATGGAGTGTGCTAAGGATGGCGAGTCAGCTTAAACTTAGAATTTCCTGGCTTTAATCCATTTCTGTGCCAACTCAGTAGTACTTTAATGTATGACTTCAGATGGGATTCCCTTCTATAGAAAGTAATAACCGTTGAGGTTTTAGAAGTTTTCCAGGGTCTCTTTTGACTTCCAGAGTAATTATTTGTTCATGAGTGGGTAATGGGAGTGTGGCACCTGGGAATGCCCCCCTTCTGCGCCAGGTTTCAGCACTGTGGGTTTACACAGTAAGTTGGCAAGCGTGTTAGTTTGTTACTATTTTTAAACACTGCTAAAATACAATGATTTCAAAAGGACAGTTTATTAACAGCAGATGAGTTTTGACTCTTAAATGTTTTGTATCAAGTTGAGATAAAAATAACCTGGTGTGCCATTATGACATTTAAAGTGACCTTCTGTATAATGGGGCACAAATAACCTCTTGACACTATTTCTTGGTATCACAGCTGTGACAGGCACAGCTTCAAAAAGCATCCTGTCTTCCAAGGTGAAGAGTCTGCTGTATATCTTAAATATGAACTATTGCACACTTGTCCTCCAAACTGCCCTTGCTGTTAAAACCTGTTCCAGTTTGTGATCTGCCTGGTGGCAGTGGCGTTGGACATTGTCAGCAAGACGAGTAATCTACGTGATAAGAATTGTCACATATTCTGGGGTTTGATGGCTGCTGGTAAATCACTCCTACCTTGCTGTTGGATACATATTAATTACACTCTTCTGTTTAAAACAAATTTTCTAGGTTTTGAATTCCTTCTTTAGAGCTTTTCTAGTGCTTTTCTAGAGCTGTTAACATTCTTTTCCCCTGGGTGGATACAGCTGCAGCAGTGATTGCTTCAGTTTGTGCTCAACCAACAGAGCAAATGCAGAATAAAAAAGATTTAAACAAAATTTGAATTCTTTGTTGATGGCATTCACACTTTGGCATCATTTTAGCCATGCTTTTTTTGTCACACTGACAGTACACGGACCCTTTAAAACCAGTTTTGTAGAATTCTATTTCTCAGGCACATCTGGAATATTAAAAAGAAAAAAAAAGAAAAGCAGAAAGGGCTTATCTTGCAGGGAGTCTGGAATTTTGCTTTTGTATTCTTTAATAGTCATAAGTAGCTTGAGCTGGTGCTTCTGCCCTGCACTGTATTTCTGTGGGTCCCTAATGTTTCTTAATGAAAAAGTGCCACTGTTTTACATCCACTTACATAATTATTAAATAATTAAATAAAATACACTAATTGAGGAGAACCTCAAAACACTATGTTAAGATATGTTTAATTTTCCTGATGTGAAAGAAGACACTGCTTCACAAACTTTCCTTTTCATGCTTTTTCTGTCACACAGTTTATACTTTTGTGGGTGACACGCTGAGCTAAACTGGCATGTTATACTCAGTCTGTGCCACACTTTTGTATTACAGTAGTTTTTTCTTAGGTAATGATGTGAGAAATTAAAAAGCCCAACATGATAAATCAATACACAACCTAGATCTTTTGTATCTATCTGCCTTTTAGCTGCTGTTAATTTGTGGTCCTGTATGGTATGGCTTAGAATACCTAAAATTTGAAAAACTTTCAGGCTTAAAAAAATATGTTTGTAATTAGCTAATTCTGATGCAGAATAATTTTATTGAATAAATTAGAAACTATAATAAAATGGAGGAGACACCTATGAATTTTGCTGATGCATGATTAAAGTGAAAACTGCTTCACACTACCTAATTGTATAAACAGTGTTAGTAAGACTAATTTTATAGACTGTAAATATTTGGATTGGAATTTGTCATGGCATTTAGTTAGGACAAGCCCCCTATACTGTATTTATTCCCAGCCTAAGACATATGCTGCTTTTACACAGATGTTCCAAATCTGTATTTGGGCTGCTTATTCCCACCTACTTTCATGAATCATTTGAAAAGGGAGGATGGAAAACATTGACAATTTTAGCAAATGCAGTTCCAGAAACTCATTAATAAATATGTTTCACACGCCCCTCAAACCTTGAATTAACAATAAACCTGATATGAGAATGTGAGAATGATACCTACTGCCCATTTTTTCCAGTGTTTGTGCTGTAAATGGTACAGGGAAGGCTGTTGAGTAATTTTGCTCAATGATGGGCTGCATATTGCTTCTACAGAGTAAAATTTTCTACTTCAGACAACAAAAGCTCTAGGTTTTGTTGTTTGCGTGGGGTTTTTTGGGTGTTTTTTGTTTTTGTTTTTTAAATTCTAATTGCTGAAAAATTATTTCAGCTAGTCTTGCTTATCATGTAACAAAAAAGCTTTAGGGCAATTGACCTGCTGACCTTAATTCCCAGGAAACTGTCACGTTTCTTCTTTATTCCTTTGTTCATCCTAACAATGTGACCCAAAATACTACCGAGCTTTAAAGTTTCTCAGCGTAGTAAGGTCAAGCTTTAGTCACCATAGTTACAGTTCAGCTCCACGGGTCAGAGGGCAAATAGATTAATGATGTCAGACACATCTTTAAATGGTTCTTACACTGCTTCGCCATGCGGTGAGCAGCTGAGCATATTTGAGGTGACAAAGGCCTCCTTAAGTCTTGCTAATAGGAGGATCTTTGGAGATGGCTGATGGAAAGATCCTTTCCGCTGCGTTCAGCACCGAGCGGCGGTGGGCACCGGCGGCGGCTGCTTCGCTTCGCACTGTCAGAAGAATCTTGCAAAGAGTGGATAAACAGCTGCTGCTCCCCTGTGCCTTTCATTCTGGGCATCCCATTCCTTTGTCCAGGATTCAGTCCAGTGGTTAAAAGCTTCAGAGAGGATGTAAAATAGTAAGCTGGAAGAATATATTGCCATTGTCGATGAGAGACGTGCGCTTTCCTCCGCTGTGCTGAGGTGAAGCCAAAAGATCTGTGGTTGGTGTGGCTGTTTCCTGGTAGTTATTCATGAAAGCCCTTCTTCATACATGTGGCAGTCAGATATTAAAAACATATCTACATTCTTCCTCTAGATAATGAAACCTTTTCAATTACAAAAGGAAATATGGCTCACTTGATGACTTAGGTGGGTTCCTTGTGGAATAGTCCTTGGTGCTTTGGTCTCACGTAGCCCGCGTGTATCAGAATTCAACAGGACTAAGTAGCAGTGTGATCATTTTACTTTACGAGCAAGAATGTTTTTCCTTTATAAGATCTTATTACTTGCGCACCTGCACTACTGCACTTTTTTCAGAGAATTGATGCATGTTGCACAAAAATGAGAAGCTCTGAGCGACTTGACATCATTGCTATGGTAGTTAAAAAAAAAGTAAACGCAAACCAAAAACCCCCCCAACCCCAGCAAAGCAATTTCACATGCACTATATCCCAGTATCTTCAGCAAGCTTCTGCTTCTGAAATCTGTGTGAACCATGAATTTATTCTTGACATGGAAATCCAGCTGATGGCTTGTGTAAGTCTCTAAAATGAATAAAAAGAATAAAAACTTTATCATGAAGTATAGAAGCAACGTCTATTTTTTTTATTTTTTATTATATGTGTACACTATCCTTCCTCAAAATGCATTATCAATTCATCTTTGGGTAGTTGACAGCAGGAAAGTAGAAACTGTTGATGTAAAATTAGATGAAGAGGGAGTCAGAGCCTTTCTGCAACAGTGTCCTGATGCTGCTGGATAGAAGAATATTGTCAGTCCTGCAAAGGACTTGGTTTCCTGGTGCTGCACTACAAGTTTGTGACTGCCAGGACTGTTTAGTATTTCTTCTTCAACCCTCTGGAATTAATTGCAACAGAAGTTGGACACCCAATGGTCAGCAAAATAAATGCTGATCTGTCAGGGCTTATTCTATTGAGCTGTATCAAGGGCATAACAAACAAATATTTATGTTCTTTCAGAATCATTAATATCTTACTTACACCTCTGAAAGGTGCACTGTTAGCTTTTTGGATCCTTTTCATAAACCTTTTTTATCTTTACATATGATATTTAACAGGTTCTATTCCCTTCCATCTGAAGTTCTGAGAGTGCAGTGTTGTCTTTATTCTAATAATAATGAAGAATGAGCCACTCTAATCAGGTTTAAATATTTTTTTCATTGTTGCTGTGAGGTGAAAGAAGGAGCTCCTTATTTTCCAGTATTACTTTTCCAGCCTTGTAGGATGTATTATAGCCTCTTTGCCTATAGTGCTTTCATTCCCTTGGCCACATGCAAAGTTTCCTTTTCTTCCTCAGAGCACTGATTTAGTACTTGTGAGTTAAGCACTGCCTCTGTTTCTTGTGTTCATAGGTGCCCTTCTCCACCAGTCCAAAGTGTTTCACTGATACTCACATCCTCCCCTGTGAGAGGTTGCTGCTTTTGCACCTGCTTTTTCACCTGAAGTTAGTTTTGATTCCATCAATGCATAGAATCACGCATGGGAAGTTTTGGATTGGAAGGGACCTTGACAATCATCCAGTTCCAACCTCCTGCAATGGGCAGGGACGCTTTCCACTAGACTGGGTTGCTCAAAGCCCTATCCAGCCTGACCTTGAGCAGTTCCAGGGATGGGTCATCCACAGCATCTCTCTACAGCCTATTTCAGTGCCACCCTCCCAGTAAAGAATTTTTTCCCAATATCTAATTAAAACCTACCCTCTGTCCATTTGGATCCATTCCCCCTTGTCCTGTCACTCCGTGCTCTTGTAAAAAATCCCTCTCCATCTTTCTTGCGGGCTCCCTTCAGGTACTGGGAATGTCACCCCCAAGCCTTCTGTTGTATAAATTCTTTCAAGCTTAGTGTTTTGGAGACTTTCACATGTCTGCTGTGTTTAAGAAGTTAACTGATATTTTTGAAGAATATTTCTCGTAAAGAGTGAGTTTGTCTTGGACTTGGGAGAACTGAGGAGTTCCATGTGCATGGCACACCTGGCTGTACTAAACACTGCAGCTGGACCTGTGGCATGTAGCCAGAGTGGGAGAGGAGGTCTGACTGCACAAGAACCAGGGCACCCACAATTCACATCGCTATTAAATCATGGATTTAAATGAGCGAGGCACTGCTGGTCCCAGGTACCAGGAGAGCTGTTTTCAGACAAAGATATTCTCGTTCAAGGTGAAAAAGCAGCTGCTGCAAACTTTCTGCAGGAAACTCTTCCACTTGTTTCCTTACAGCTCTGTGCACCTTTCAGTTCTTTATCGGTAGAACAGCTCAGCTAAGGGACTTGTTCATGTGGCAGGTTGTGGACTGACAGTGCTTGTATCCCCTGGGAGCTGTCAGATACTCTTGCTAGGGTTCCATTTGCCTGTGATCGTTCAATGATTAGTAATGACACTATTTCTTTATGGTCATTATTTTGAGGGAATTTTATGTGATTGACAGAACCACATAATTAAGAAAGATGAAAAAAAAACCCCACGCCAAACTTTGAGCTAGCCAGCTCTCAAAATGTGCTTTGGGATGTGGGAAGATGTGTTTGTTGTTCTGTAGATGTGTTGATTTAGATGTTGATGATGTAACTTAAGATCCTCTGGCTTCTAGAGCCTTATTGTGTGTGCTTTTCTGGCCTCTTTGAATGGTCAGGAACTGCATCTCAAATTGAATTATTATTCTGTAACACTGCAGCAGACAAAAGTTAGCCTCAGTTTCCATGTCCTAGTCATGAAATGTATTAAAGGGGCTTGCATCTCCTTAACAGATGGACAGTGATTCTCTATTGGATGAAGACTACTGGGATATAATAAACTAATTGTAAACCTGATGAAACAAATGCTAGAAGAATAAATAATGTATTAGAATTTTTGGTTACAAATTTTCATGCCACATCCTTCCCAAAACATCAGCAAAATAAAGGAAGTTTGCTAGTTTAATAGTGGATTTTGATAGGTTTTAATTGGTGTGTTTTGACAGATGTTGTAGCTGCATATTCTGCTAGATTTTTTTGTGTCCATGAATCACCAACATCCTTCATGGGCTTCAGCCATGGCATGAGATGGCAGTACACACCTCTGCAACACCTCCACAGAAAGGGACTCCCTTTGTCCAGCTCCAGAGATCCCTTGGGATGTCTGACAGCAGAGCTTGCTTTCCCTGCTTTGAGCAGAGTCCTTTCGTTTGCAGCCACTTTTAGGACAGTTCCATGATTTTTGTGCTCCCTGTGTCTGAGCTTTCATTCCTGGTGAAACTCAAGGCACTGTTACTGGCCCATGTCTTTCCCTATCTGAAACTAATTCTTCTTCCTGATAGTCTTGAGGGCAGCCTGTGCTAGTCACGTTAAAGGTCTGGTTTCTTTCAGGGCAGTACTTGTTAGGGATGGAAATTTCCACAGTCCTTTCCTGATGTTAATAGAGGAGCTCTGATTTATGAGAGATATAATTTTTCCAGTTTTAACTTCTACAATTCATGAAGCTGCTCGTGTCTGGGGTATTATTAGATTAGGTATCCATTTTCTTAATAAAAAACGTGGATAAGTGGAGGCTCAACTTGGAGATTGAGAAAGGGAACTGTAAAAAAATGACTGAATAATATAATTATTTTTCAGGATAATTTGTTTTGTACTAACCTTGCTGTGCAAAATGTGTCCAAGCACAACTTGCAGTGAATTGCAGTCTACTTCTGAAAAACAATTTTCATGTATGATAATTAAGTAACTTCTGATAACTCTGTGCTGCCAAGTACTGAGGGTTTCTTCTTTTTCAACACAGTGTATAACAAACCACTGCTGTCCTCATCACTGCATCAAAACAAACCTATTGAACTAAAGTTTTCACCATTTTTATGTCTCAAAAAATTTGTTTGGGAAGCTTGTAATGAAAATTTTCCAATGTGAAGTACATTTCTTGGACTTTGAAAGTGGCACAAAAGCAGCTTTTTTTGAGGTGATTCCCTAAAACCAGAGGCTTGGGCCATTGCATGTGTGATGTGGTTACGTGAGTGGCTCTGTACAGTGACTTTTAAGCCATTTACCAGTTTAAGACGAATGGGAATTAAATGATAGGGGAAGAAACCTGTAGTAGCCAAATGTACTGACATGCTGCTTTTTTAATGTGAAGTTTATAGAAACCCTTGAGTGTCGTGTCTGATCTGATTGTCTGCCATTATAAATGGTGTCTGGCAGAGTGGATGTAATTTGTGGACAAAATGAAACGAGCGCTTAAGGGTAAAAAGCAGCTTTTTAAATATAAACACAAGCATAATGAAGGCTGCTTATGGAGGCCTTGCTATTTTCCTGTATTAAATCTCATAATTTACTGTGCACCCCTACTTAGGTAATGTTTCATTTTAATTCCATTCATAGTGAGCAATCTTATTTTTATAAAGCATCTGAGATTTCTTTTTGGTCAAGAACTCTTTTGAAGTGCCCAGGAGTACTACTTGCAGCTGCATAAATGGTTTGGCACTGTAATTAAGATCCCATCTCTTAAAGGTATATGAGAAGGGAAACAAAAAGGGGCTTCCCCTAATCTTGTTTACATCAAAAAATGGCCAGAACAAATCAGAGACTATAAAAATAATAGTAGCAGATGTAGAAAAAGTCAGGAGCAGGCAAGGAGTTGTGGGAGGTACATTTTCTTTGCAGATGTTTAGAGCAGAAACTAAATAGTGTGACATAACTAATATTGTAAAAACAATATTTAAAAAGTTGATTTAGAAGCAGTTCCAGAAACAGGGAGGCACTTTTCCCTTGATAGAACTGGAGATAGGGTAATCATCTTAGAGAATGCTTGAAAATCAAAAGGCATAAACAAAGTTCAATTTAGTTGTACATGTGTATCCTTTCAGCTGGCAGACCAAATTATTCTGATTGTTTCTCATCAGATTTTAGTCCTTCTGTTCCATGCTGTTTATATTAACTTCCATTAGCCTACATGTTTTGAGTGAAAGTTTAAAATGGGCTATGAAAATTGCTTTCATCACTTCTCAATTTTAAAAAAAGCAGCAACACTAGATTGTTCTGTGCCTATAATAGATTAGTTTTAATCAATAGTGTATTGATAGCGTATAATAACAACCCAGAATGACTACATACCTTTGAATGTAACTTTAAATACTTAATTTTTCTTTTTTTTTTTTGGTCAGTGATTTGAATAGGTTTGCAACAACCAAAGAAAAACAGTTGTGTTTATATAATGCTAAAATTTAGATATTTAGGAGTTTTTGCTTTTGCAATTGAGATGTCTTATTGTACTTTAATGTAATGGACTTAAAATAATAAATCTCTAAATTGAGAAGCATGAACTTGCTGCTTCCATGTACAGGTTAACTTTAAGTTCGAATTAATTTTCCATTCCTTCAAAATCATCAGTGATGAATATAGTCCAAGGATCCAAGAGTATATATATCCATTTATTTTAAGCATTGTTGTTCACTGAATAATTAATGTGAAAGCTGCTCATAAAGCTTGGCCAGGTGTGTACCTTTGAAAGGTATTACCATCAATATCTGACACGACTTTGATTTCCACTAATGATATGTAATCAGGAAGACTGCTTAATCTGTCACTGTGTATAAATCACCGTTGCTGGGTGGTCAGGGGGACCACTGTATTTGGTAGTTTGGGAATGTAAATCCCTAATCCATCACTGGCAAACTGGATTTCTAAGTGCTGCTTTATATGTTCTGTTGTAGGCCTTTGTTTATAACGTGTTTCATGGCTTTGGAACTTGTAAGAGGTGAAACTGGGCAGAAAAGCATTTATTTAATGCTAAAATCCCAGCACATAATGCTCATTTAAATAAGGAGAACTAAAATGTAGAACAACAAAAGGTGCATAAACTATAAATGAGCTATGAATTACTAACCAGCTGTTACATTCCATTTTAGAAGCAAAACAAATTAATGCAAAAGAGGGGGAAGAAAAAACCAACGTAAGGAGAAAAGAAAAGGATTTCTGAAGCAGAACACAAATAAACAAGCAGTGCCAGGAATGGAGCAGGGAGACTGGCACAGGCACTAATTGTTTGGTAAGACACACACAGACATGGGGTGTGTGAACATGGGGTGTTTTATCCTCCTTCTCCAGCTGAAGAAGTAAAGATGCTTCAGCCATTGCTACAGAAAGACTTGGTACAGAGCTGAGATTGGAACTGGGTTTGATCAGCCTTCATTGGGAAAGGAGCAAAGGCAATTAGAAAGTGATGAAGAGCTTGTTGACACACCTAGAGAAGGCTTTGCTGGGTAGAAAAATTGTTCTGTGTAGTAAGTGATATATTTGGGTGACAAAATATTGTCGACTTGGTAAGAAATTAGTTCATTTCATGCAATTCCTGCATGAATTACCTTCAGAATCACATCTTAAGCTGATCCCGTTGGAGGAAAGCAAAGGGAACAGTGGGGATTCGTATTTCAAGTCTGGTGAAGAGTGAAGGAAATAGTGTTAATTATTTTAAGTAAAAACTGTCTTTAGTATCCAACTAAATCCTTCCCTTTTTGGAAGGGAAACAAAGCAGCCAGAGGATAATGGAGCTGTGAGCATTAAGTGTGATGAGTTGAAATGATCAGGCATTGTGGGAAAAAAAACTTTTGAGAATATTAAAAGTTTTGCACAAAGAACATAGGGCAGTCTAAGTGAATCCCAGCATTTTGTATGCATCCCATGAAGTAAGCATCCTGAAAAACAAATTACTGTTGAGTACTGTTTGACACTCTGCAATGTATTGAAAACTGGTTAAATAATCACAAACAGAGCAATGCAGTCAGTTGATGAATCGGTTGGCCATTTGAATTTTATGAAGATTTTATTAGTATATATGTTATTTTAGGGCATCAGACTGAAATGGTAGATAAGTAAACTTGTGTACTTTGAAGATAATAGGTTGAAGAGTTCATAAAAAGCCAATGTAGAAAATGGAGTTGAGGAAAGGAAAAGGGAATTATCCTTCGTGGAAAGTTTTTTGCAGGGGAAAAAAGGCACCTTGTAAATAAAAAAATAGGGTAATACATGGTTATGGTGAGAGGGCACTTGGTGAATAATAAAAATTATGGGTATAATGTTGTAACTTGGTTGTTCTCTGAAGAACTGAAGGTTGGGGTTGTCACCTAGTTGCAGAAAAGTCAGATACTCATTGTACAAAGCAGCAGTCATTGGCCATGCCTAACCAGCCAAAACATCTGGAGCCTCCCATCTCTCATATTCAGAATCCCAGGAAAGTCAACCACAGCCCCGAGATCTGCTGTACCATGTTGTCTCTCCCCCTGTCTCCAAGGTGGTCTGAAGGTTGGATGGGAATAGAAAATTGCTAACTGAGCCCTCCCCTAAAAAGCTTCAGCTCTTCACTTTTTGCATCAAACTGAAAATGGTTCTTGTGTCAAGAAGTAAAAGCAAGCTAATATGAATTTTTCCTTAGAAGTGAGAGAGTGAAGGATATGAGACAGGGATAAAGTATTGAACAGAACTTGAAAGGCAAAACAACACTGCCATGTCTTAATTGGATCCTATAAAAACATTTACATCAGTATGGTAGTTACCCTTTTGTCGTTGTTTTTGCAGTCTCTGAGGCATTATAGAGCAATCACTTAATTTCTATGTTTACTTTGAAATGAACTAATGCAGAGTGCTGGGTTTTCTGGTTTATGACTTGCATTATTGCTTCACTGCATTAAAATCCTCTCAAAGTTCTTTAACCAGCGCAGATCTGTTGATACTTGAAATCTAAGAATCAGCTCTCTAAACAAAGGCCAGATACTTTTTTCTCCTATGCTAAAATAAATATTGATTAAGTACATTCCATGGCAATAGAAAAGCTAAAGTGAAAAAATGTTTCTGGTTCTTTGGTTTCCTTTTTCTGATGAATAAGGAGATTTAGCAGTCTGCAGGAGTAGAGATTATGAGCCTGATGTGAAAGCAAAATATGAACAGGAGTTACTTGGTCCATAAACCTTTCTGACTTGAAGTGAAATTATCTGCAAATCCCAAAGTACCAAAAATTAATAGGCCAAGTTTCCTTGGTTTTAATGGAAGCAAACTGATTTTTTTGACTAATCTATGCACCTCTCCTATTAGAGTCTTAACACATTTATTTCTGCTTTTAAGAAGCTTTTAAAAACAGAGGAATATTCCCCCTTTATTCTAGAGCCGAGTTTGGAGGGGCTTTCTGTGTCATTCTTAAAGCCCCACTGGTCATGACTGACCCCTCAGTCTTTCTGCACAGTGCAAATGCATGTCCTGGACCCAATTTTCAGTTTTGTCTTTAAAAATGTAGCAGGAACTTGTAGCAGAGTGCAGTTTTATACAGACATCTGGATGACTTTCTTCCCCTGTTTCAGCAGAAACAAATATTCCTTCTGATTTTGGTGACAAGGTGCTGTGTTTGTAATTTGAGTACTAGTTCAGGACACTAATTGCTACCGTGTGACATTTTGTGAATTGATGCCACGGTTTGTCAGGTTTTCATGGATTTTTGAATGATAGTGGATCACCAGTCACTGCTGATTATTGCTTTGCAGCACAGAATTTTAAGAAACAGTGCAAAGATGAGGTTTCATGTAAGAGCAAGCCCCTGAGCTGCGTTGAGTCGGGTTTGAAGGAGGCTGATCAAGTGTTCTGGAGGAGCTTATTTCTGCCCATGATGAGCTGCTTAGTTGATGGAATAGGTGATTCAGTTCCTGACAGCTGTCAATCTTGATGTTTGCTGCTGAACTTCTGTTTTGCCTCATTCATCTTAATCTCTGATTTTCTTCTCAGTTTTTTTTTTGGCTTCATCTCCTGTTCTCATTTCCATTCTGGTTTCCGTGTTGCTTTTTCCTTTTGCGTGGCAAACCTTTCATCGCTTTCCTGGAGTCCCCTCCATGTGCAAAGATTAAAGCAGGCTGCTTGTTTTAAATTCTAATTTAAAAAACCCCCAAAAAACAGAATCTGTAGAAAATATGTTATATTTTAAAATCTTAAAAAGCAGTCTAGAGTAATTAACTTACCTTTGTCCAGGATGGCTAAGATAAGATAGTGAGAGAGATAAATAAAACCTCAGTTAGGAAATGGCTGGTCAAAAATCAAGATGAAAATGTCAGAATGAATATGTATGTATCTGTCCAAACAAATCTTTAAATATGCTTTGACCCTGTCCTAAATTGAGTTCCACTGAATTTTTTTTTCCTAGGGGAAAAGAAAAACCCAACAGGAGAGGGATGTCTTTTAAAGTTTCTCAGAATTTATCCTAAAATATTTTTTTTGTACACACAGAACCTACTCCCCAACTGATGAATAAAGAATTGTTTTTGTTGTATCCAGTGGTGAATTATGAATAGGAATGCCTAAAAAATGGAAACTTACAGTAGTTTCCAGTCTATTGACTGAAATTAGAGATGTTTAATACTTCATTTCGTCTAGACTGACTCTCCAAGTAGTGTAGTTGGCTAACCTTGCAATTTTTAATAATAATTAAAGTTCCATACATCATGCTGTTTATAGCACTGAAAGTTAAATGCATTGTTTGTATAGATAACACTGCTTAAATATTAAATACATTTAAAAACTGAAATAAGGTTACTCCAGTGCTAGAACACTGAAGCCAGGAGGCCTTGAGCCTATTCTCAGATGTGCTGCAGTTTTGGGACCTGTTGTGTGCAGTCTTGTCAGTGTTTGTGTCCCTGGCTCAGGAACACGGAAATTCTCATGTTCTTGAAGGGATTTGGTCTTAAAATCTTAAAGTCTGTCCATTTAAAGTCTGCCCACTGTAATAATTTAAAGAGAAAAGACTCTCCTTTTTGTTGTTGCACACAGCAGATCAGGCAAAGTATGGTTGCCCTGTGTTTAATTGTGAAGCTCAGCAAAGCTTTTTGTACCTCAGAAATACTTGGCCTGGTTCTGATTTATAGAAGATGAAATTATCAGTCACATACACACAGAAGAAATCCAAACACTGTATTTGCTCAAAAATCAAGTATACAGTTTAAAAATAATGTTTAAGTTCTGTTGAGAGTGTGGCAATATTTCAGAATTAATGGAAAGCTCATGTGCTTGTGGAGGCTTTGAAATGGGAAAGGAGATTTTATGTCTTCTCCTATTCTGATGTTCATGTGCTCCTCTGTGTCAGATCTGCAAATGTTTTGGATCCAGTACTGTGTGTTGCTAGGTGGCACAGATGATAAAAGATGAATTTTCCCTGTTCATCTAAATCATTTTGTTTGTGGTTGATCCATGTGTAGTGATGACTCTTTTTTCTGGGGGTGGTGGGGAGGAGGAGAGGTGCTAAATTCAGGTTTATAAACTGAATAATAAAAGATGTTCACACCTTCAAAAATGTAATCAAAATGGTAGTTTGGCCAAAAGTGTGATAGTTTTGCAAGTTTTACTAACATGTTTATTCAAGAGTAAAGGGAGCTTTTCCCTCTCTGAGTGAAAATTGTCAAAACCAGGATGATGTACAACTGGGACTGCTTTCCTGTAAGTGGCTGTAGATGATGGTTTTGCAGTACATGATGGTGTTTGCTGAAAGGACAGGAACAGCATACCAAGGGTTGAAATGGATTTCTGGACTCTTCCAGTCCAACCCTGTGTTCAGTTAGATCAGTTTGCGTGGGGTAGAGTCTAGCCCAGCTCCCAGTGGCTCCCAGGATGGAGATTCCACAACCTCTCTGGGCCACCTTCTATATGTAACTGCCCTAATGATGCTTTATGTCTCACTGGAATTTCCAGTTAATGGAAATCTAAGATGGCAGATGCCAGGACATTGTCTGGAGGACAGATAAACATGCACTGGGGTGTTTCTTAGTAGTCCAGTTTATTCTGTGTGGTGTGTGACAGTTCTTGCCAGAGTAATGAGGTAAATGCTTTGACATTCTGTGTTCTGCATCTGCTCTTTTGGCTTCTCTGTTGTGAAGGGAAAGATTGGTTGGACTCTGGCTAAGCTGACCACAAACATAATGTCCTGTTTGTTCCTGAAGGCATGTGCATCAGAGCTCAGGAATCCTGCATCAGGTCCTTAACATGTGCCTGCAAAAATCTGAGTGAGTGAGTGATAGGATCCACTGATCATCAGTCCAAGGGATTTTGTTGCCTGCACTATCTGTGACAGCCATCAATTGTCAGATCTGATTGTATTCCTGCTGTAGATTCTGCTTCTCCACACTCTCATTTTTTAAGCCTAGACCATCTCTGTGCATGTGTTTATAGCAAGATCTTGGTTTCTGCTAGCAGTATGCACTGTGTGTTTTCATGAAACTGCGTTTCCACAGTTCTCAAATCCCTTGAGCTTGCTGTGGAGGAAACCTTTATTCTCAATCCCATGCTTTAGGATGAAACGTGTTAGTAAGGTAAGATCCATCTTACTTCCTCTTATATGTCTAACCTTTAAACGCCTAAATGTGAGCTACATACCTCTCAGGTTACAATCAATGGAGGGAAATAAATCACAGAAAGAGATTCAGCTTGATTAAATTAGGAATTGAAGATAAATTAGAGTAATTGCTATCTTAAGCTGTTTATTCCTTCCCATTGTCTGTAGGAAACTCTGACAGTTAAATGTGAGCTGGTTGCATTAACCCGTGGAAACCTTACCTGAGGTGACTGAAATCCCACCTTCCTGTTATTGTACCACACTTCATATGTTCTGCTTGCTTAATTATGGATGCTGCTTTTAGCAGACAGCAGCTCTGTCTGTTTAATGTCACAAATTCAGCGCCCGATACGCTTTGGAAAGAGATTTTGGGGTGAGCAATGTGTTACAGTTTGAATGTTTGAATGTATTTTGATGTGACAGCTATGTTGTCTAACTAGAAATCTGTATTTTATGAGTTCTGAGAAGGATGCAG
>VWYI01034716.1:5996-27348 GCA_013399455.1 Anthoscopus minutus | reverse complement strand
TTTTTCTGCTTTCTAAAAGTGATGGTTCTAAAAACTTATAGTACAGTTTTTATTAAAAATTTAAAGGGTTTTTTTATGTTTTTGTTTTCAGAATCCACAAAATAAGTGAACATGAAGAGAAGTAATAAATTCAATCATTAATTAAACACTTTTCAGATTTCAGTTTCCCAGAGTTATGTCTTGTTTTCCAATTGTCTTCAGGTAAGTTTTCCATCACTGCCACACAACAAAGCATAACTCTTCAAAATGACTGTGTTTAAACTCACCTCAATGGAGCACATACAGGGATAAAACCACATTTGGTCTAAAGGACAACAGAACATTACAATTATTGTAGGCTGGAACAAAATATTGATCAGCAGCCTCAAATATAATCTTCTCTTTGGTATTTGCAAATTGTTTTCTCTGTAACTATGTAATTACACAGTCACAGATTTTTATTCAGATCATGGCACCATTCTTATGAAGATATTTAGCACCGTTCTTTTACAGCCAAAATTGCAATGGTGAATTAAAGGACAGTTTCCTTTTAACTCCTCACAAGAATTTTCTGATAATTTTTTGATCATCTCAAATATTCTGTATGCCAGAAAATATTGTTCTAGTCTGAGACGTGGGAATGGTAAACACAAGAAAGAAGAGCTGTATGTTAGTTTGATTTCTGTAGGCTCTGAATGTACTCCACTCACACTAGAAGACTCTAGCAGTCTGTGAACAATATATTTCAAAATGTTAGGAATAAAAAAAAGTGTGTCTAGACGTGATTGTTGAATGTTCCAGCAAGCGAAACACTCTGAGATTAGGAAAAAAAAATCATACAATATCATGAAGAAAACAAAGACCATCTGAAGATTCTTTAAAGCAGAAGAAGCTATAGAAAAATAATTTAAAAGGTGCAACAATGTCTGGACTGGGCTATATAAGATAAGGTAGAAATACCTTTTCAGAATCATCACATATTTGACTTATTGGAGGTACACAGATTGAAAACAGGCACAGTAATGTAACTGTAATGCATTTTTAAAGAAATATTCATGCTTAAGAACATCTCACTTTTTGACTAAAATTTATAGAAAAGTTCCAAACCTTAGGAACAGCTGCAGTTGGATCATCAATTTGAACCCCTTTATAGATTCCACAGTCTGTTTTCCAACTCTGTTTTCTTATATTTTTTACATATTTCAAGATGAATTTCCTTTATTGCTTCAGAAAGCTAATCTGTAATTTAACAAATCTCAACTTTGCCAGATATAGCTGACCACTGTTGAAGATGTAGAGGTATTACCTTCATAATATTTATGTGTTTACATTCTTTCATGTAGTCTGGAAAATGAATTATAAATCTACTTCTTAAATCAGCAAAGTGATAATGTGGACTTTATATATATAAATGTGCATTAATAATTTTTATAGATATACATATCTACATGTATGCAGAGCCTGTATTGTGCTTACAAGTTTGAAGTAAAAGATTTAGTTTAGTCTAGTTATAGTTGACTCAGTTCAACTTAGTACATTAAGTACATTTTCATTAAGATAAATAGTTGCCCTTCATCTGTAATGATGCTTTCCAAAAAACTCGATCATGAATAATTATAACAATTTTCCATTTTACTGTACTTTAATAAATGACCTTTCAGACTATGTCCAAGACCAAGTCCACAGGGTTTCCAAATATTCTTCGTGGCTTTGACGGCAGAGCTTTATGCCTAGACAAAGTAAGAATGTAAATAGTGACAGTGGCATCAACAAAAGATAAAAAAATATAAGCAGTTCTTTCAAGGAGACTTAAATAGTATAGAGAATAGATAAGTTATATATTTTCTAATTATTTTGTCCTCAGAAACAAACCTCACCTTGGAAGAAAATTCCCATTTTTTGAGAATTACTTTTTAAATGTTGATTGCCCACCAAAAGAGTTTAAGTGCTTTGTCCTAAACCCTGCTGTGATTCATTTCTGTGCAAAGATTGAGAAGGACTTTTAGAAAATAATATTTGAAAATAATCAGGATTTTAAGCGGGACAGGACCACTGCGAGATGTCTTAAAGCGTGAGTTATTTTTCTTCTACAGACTCATGAAGGTGTGAGAATGTCTTCACCATGTTCGCCAGATGTTTGTGGTCAGTGGTCACAAGACTACAGGTTACAAGGTCTCTTAAAGGTTAATTAGCCAATTCTTCTGAAGAAGAATTAGCTAATTCTTCAAACTTCTGCCACAGAAGAATGTTTCTACTTTTACACCAACAGTTAATTATTTTGCTTTACACATCTATGCTGCAGTGAGGACGTTTTTAGCCAATCACACAAAATTATTTGCTACACTTCAAAACTCCTTACTACCTTTATGACTACTTTTATATATTGACTTGGAAATGTTAAAACTTCACACTACCTAACTTAATGTCTTTTCTATCTTAACTACAAACCCACACTCTTATGGTTTCTAAAGTCTTCTGGATTTAAAGGCAGAAGCCTTTTCCAAAGTCTCAGGTTGAACCCTGTATTCATGTCTATGTTAAGCCTGCATGCACAAGACATTGAGGTTTTTCTGTGCTTGGAATTCCCACAGAAAATCACATTAGCAGGTTTTTTTTTAATTGAAGCAATCTAGATCTACTGCAGAGATGAGGACTGCAAAGGCACCTCTTAATTTTCTGCCCAAAACCATCACTTTTAAAATCCTAGTTACTAAGGAAGATGTAAAGCACTTATTTATGGCATCAGCATAGCAAATTAGAAATAAGGTAACCTTGTGTTTTCTTTTTTCTTGATATCAAACCTGAAAGGTTTGATGATTTGTTAGGGGTAAGGGGAGTAGGTATGAGGTCCTGCAGCCAACTGTTTCGGTTTAGGAATGGCATTTCCCAATTTAGTATTGGAAAGAATAACACACACCATTCCTTTCTCATCCCTTCTCCCCTCCAATCCTCCCAAAGAGACAGACAAAACACAGAGATTATGTGTTTAGATAAGAAGAATATATTTGAAACAGCAATGAGATAAGAAAAAACAAACATTAGGCAGTAATATTAATAACAAAAGTGTAGAAAAGATGGTCACTTACACACAAATCGCTGACCAAGGACCCCAAGTAGCAATGAATACCAGGGGATGGATTTCCCCCTCCACCAGCTTTTTCTCCATGTGAAGCAAAATTTCCTTATTTCCACCCCCATGCCAAAGTGGCCTAGATTAACAAACTAGACATGTCCACAGGGCTCCAGGCTCCATGATCTCATGGCCACCATGGAAAACTTCACTTTGTCTGGCCAAAACCATGACACCAACATCAAACATAGCAGCAAGACCTTTTACCATATTACTAGCCTTAAAATACTCGGTGGAACCTTTCTTTATTTCTTTTGCAATCTTAAAATATTCCATGAAACTTTTCTAAAGATGAAATCTGGTTTCCTTAGCTCAGAAGTCTTCTAGCCAAAAAATCTTTGTGTTGCTGGCAGAAAAAAAGGCAGAACCCTTTCTTTAAATATTATTATTTTTTTTCCTAGATAAGGAAAAGCTTTTATTTAAAACAGCTGTAAATGCACATTATTTTTACAACTCTTTTCAACCTCTGTATTTCAGTGTCTAGTGAAAATATTGAGGAAAATTCTAATTAAAATTCAAAAAAAAGAAGAAAACTGAAAAGAAAAAAATAAAAAGAAAACTGAAGAAAAATACAAAAAAAAGGAAAAAAAGGGGATATATGAAAGAGAAAAGGGAAAAGAAATGATTTGTTATTAAGACTGAGATGAAGTACTGAACAAAATCTATTTATCTTTGGAAGATATACTTGTGGATCTGTAAGGAGAACCTGTGCTTTTGTATGTCACAGACTAGAATACAAAGATAACAGTAGGAGTTCTGGGTGCTCCTTGGACACTTCATGCATGGAGGTGATTTGAAAAAACCCAGAAACAATGGAAGATATCTCATCTTTGCTTCTTTTACAACTGGACCTATTAGTTTCAGATTCTTGGCAGCAAGGTCAGTCTAAAGGACACAAGGTACCCATCATCCTCTTAGACCCTCACCAAGACTGTTCTGTAGATGGTGTCTTGGAAAGACTCTCAGAAGTTAGGAGAGAGGTGTTTGGATCTTTCCAGGGTCAGTTAGGCTTGAGTCCTCATATCTTCCATATCTTCAGCTACTCCAGTAGAGAAACTTGTTTTACTCTTGAAAGGGCAGCAGTCTTCCCACCAACTCAGTACTATGTCTTTATTCAGGAAATCTTAGTTTATGAAAACACTTCCCTGGAAACTCTACTCTGGTTTTCTTTGGGAAAGACTGAGGGAGGAATCTGGTTTTCAGAGGTTTTCAGATTCAGCTAAAGAGACACACTCTGTCCACAGCCTAGGATGCCTTGGTGTGTGAATTGACACAGGCAGCCAGTCGGAACCACAAAACCACAGCTGAAATGCAAAGAGCAAATTAGCTTAGCTAATTACCTTGCTAAGGAGAGGATCCCAAAACAATACCTGGCTTACTCAATGCTAGCAGGCCGCAGGCCTGGCTTACTCAATGCTAGCAGGCCTGATGTTAGCACCAATTTATCTTAGGCTTGTGCACATGGAGTTTACTACTATGCTGTGACCTCTGTGCTTTTTATGACCACTCAGCTTTGATCTTCTCTCTACCAAAACAGGGAGCTCAAGCTTTTCCATGAGAGTGCCTCCAAGTCTCACAAAACGCTTACATTATCTCCATGCAGAAATTCTACTTCTCAAATCAGAGGATAAACAGCAATAAGAATAATGTATGAGTTTCCCACAGTAATTCTCCAGTTCTTGGCAATCCCAGCTGCGAGGTCACTTGAGTGAAACTACAATCCTTCTTGCTATTCTTTTGCTTTTAACTCTTTCCTCCCAACAATCAGTATTTGCCACAAATTCAAGATTCTGGTGGGGATCAGCTGTGGGAGCTCATGTCTAGGAAGAGTAGATGGTGTCATTTCTGTCAGATTACATATTTCACCTACCACATTTCCTGTTGCTGTGGCTGGCTTTTAAGATGTTTCAAATTTTACTTGAGCTAAATCATACTTTTCAAGCTTTTTGTGACCTGCTGGCTTTGTGTTGTAGTTCTACAGCATTTTTCACTATTAATAAAATTGGTCAGAGACTTTTGAAAGTAATTTTGCTTTTTTCCTTATATTTTCTTCAATATAAGTCATGCCAAAACAGTTTTTTTGGAGGGAAAATATATTTTAGTATGTTTTATATAGGAGTACAATTAAACCCCTTAAGAAACATTTAGAAGCTAAATAAGATGAATATTTTATCAGATAAATCCCAATGAATTGATTCATTTGGGCTACATCCTTCACACAAAACCTTCTGTTTTAAATTAAACTTTTCTTCATCAGTATTAATAAAGCAATAACTACACTTAAGAATACACTAGAAGATCAAAAGAGCTATTGGTATTTCTGACAGCTCTGAGAGATTAAAAATACTGGTGGTCTAAAGCAGGAAGCTTCATTTGAGCTGTTAATAAAGCTATCGTTAGTCTGTCCATTTGTGATATTGCTGTGCTCCTTACCTCATTACCGAGGTATCAGACTGCTTCAAAACCTACATACATTTATTCAGTCTCCACGGTTGTGAGATAGGAAACTCAGTGGAGCAATTAAAAGAGGCTGAAACTGCTGTGCTAAAGATTTGTAGGCAGCTAAAGATGAAGATGAGTGCCTAGTGGGATTTTGAAAATGATTTATGGGTTAGGATTACAGCAGCACCTTATGTTGGAGGTGCTAGATGTCTTGCTGTTACTTTAAGTACTGTTCTCCAAAAGCAACTTGAAAGTACACTGTTTATTAAAGTTTTTTAAAGTGGGTACAACTTTTCTTCTCTTTCTCTGATCTTCTTTTCTCTTTTTTTGCTTTGGTTTGCCTCTCCTCATACTGTCTTCCCTTACAGAAGTAGTCTGTCTCATTTCTTCTCTCTATGTTTCCTACTCTAACCATTACTGCAGAGAGAATAGCCCAACCAATTGCTCTTCAGCAGCAGAAGTTCAAAAAATTGTCTTCCCTGTGCTTTTCCACTGGTCAAATAATCATGAGAGCTACAGCTGTGGTGTTGATGCTATGCAACTTGCTTATCCTGCATAAGCCTGAGCCAGATCAAATACTAGATGATTGAGAACAATCTCATTGTTAAACCTGAGGCTTCAAATATTAAGTGTTTGCTATCAGGCATCAGTAGAATTCTTAAGATTGTTTGAATTTTGCTTAGTTCATTCAGCTTATATTTTTCATGTATGTTTGCCTCAGGAAAATGCTGGTGTGCATAACAGTACAGGGACAAATGAAGAGTAAAAATAATGCAAATATTCAAACAACATCAAGGTGCAAGAAGTTATCTTGTGGTTTATTTAACCTGTTTAATTGTAATATTTCTACCACATTTTTTCCTGCTATATACAATTTTCTTTTTTACTTAATTAGGAGAATTAAAATATCTTCTTTTTGTTCTTGTCTGCCTGCTTGGAAGTGAATGGCATTTGATAATGACTTAAGTTAAGTAGTCAAATTAGTAATGATCAGCTCATGGTACTTGTGAACTAAATAAATTATCACAGCCATTAAATTAGTTTTAATTTAAGAAAATTAATGACAGGTTCTGAAAGTAAAAATGCAGTCTTGAATTCCTTGGTTAAGATGCTGATTAACCAGTAAAAACTAGCTCACAGTTCTCTAAGAAAAACCTATATAAATTGCTATTTCAAGTACTAAATGATAAAAATTATTATTTCTGGAATCAAAAGCAATGAAAATAAAATATAAAGTATGAACTTCTTTCTGCAGTATTACTGAGATATATATATACCCTATAAAATTCTTGCACCGAGAGAAAATTTTTCATTAATTATACATTATACACACACAAAAGTAACCTTATTTAGAGAAATTCTCATAAGGCTGCAAAATCAAATACTCAAAGGTAAGAAAAGACTTAATCAAGAGTGTTGTGCAACACTCCCTCTTCTTTTTTAATAATGTGAGTGTAATAATTAGAATGCATTAGAAAATTCTGTGATAACTAAAATTTTGGCAGTTGATAATAATAACAAAAATACAGTGGTAAGAAATACAACTAGAGCAAAAATTCTGATGTAAAAAAGTATTTTTTGTGGTCAGATACTTGCTTTTTGTTTGTTTTTGTTCTAATGTTTGTTCTTCTAGAATTTAATAGCCAAACAAAACCGCATATAATAGAATTGCTGAGTGAAAAATTCGGGCTCCACTTGAGATTAAGAATGCCATTAATAAATACACTCTAAACTGAAGAAATTATCTTTAAGATGTTCCTATTTGTACATGTGTCTAAATAGTAGTTGCATTGCCAAGAATACACAATCCTTTGCACAATTATCAGTTTGATCAATATTTTTTTTGCACACTTTTCCTCTAAAAAAATCCTTAAAAAAACTAACACTAACACTAACATGATGTTAACACTAACATCAAATAAGTTTCAAAAGTAATCAGAAGTGGGAAACCAGTTCTGTCTCACTGCGAATAACTTTTCTTTTTGCCTTTGAGAAATACATAAATATGATCTTGAAAAAGTAAAGATTTAGTTGTACAAAAAATATCTTCTATTAGGTAAAAAGACTGTAAAATTTGTTATCAGGAATTTTACATCATTGTCATATCACCATGTTTTTTATGGTAAAAGAAATGTCTCATCCCATTACTGACTGTCAAATCATATTAAAGATTACCAGCTATCTCAACATAGTGCAAGACTAATAAGATATGATAGAAAATTTCTGTTTCGATAAAACTTTCAAATCACATTAGGCAAGTAATACCACTGCTTCATCTTCTGTTTGCACTGAAAACTGCTGCTCAGTGTTCATTTTTGCTACATTCTTCTATTGAATGGGAATATCATCTTGAAAAGCTAGAAATAATTTGTGTGGCAAGCAAACACTCCCTTAGGATACTGTGATCTATATGCCCACAAACACAAGAGTTTAAGGTAACAGAACTTGATTGTTTCTTTAATATTTTATACCCAAAACTGTGCTTCGCAGACAAAGTTCCCTTTTCTCAGCAGAGTAATCTGGTGTCTCAGAAGCAATTTTTCAAGTCTGATATAACACAGGTGGTGAAGAAAAAACATGTCAGAGAAAGATCTGTTCTAAATCTTTTGTATTCTTTCCCACCTTCTGAGACATGTATCAAGGCAGTACCAATTCGAAAGCAACCTTAAATTTCAGCATAGAAGTCTTACTAATATATCACTTTTGACATAGTTTCTCATGGCATCCTTGTATTACTCCGTAAAAGTGGGTGAGAGGAGTAGAGAGTGAGGTGGATTGAGAACCATCCCAGAGAGTCAGAATCATTACACAGGGTCTAGTTGGAGGCCTATCACTAATGGTGTTCCCAAGGTTCAATACTGGGCCCAACTTTGCTTAACTTGTTGATTGATTAAGGGGCAGATGCCTCCTCAGCAAGTTCAGTGACAACACAAAGCTGTGAGGAGTGGCTGATATCCCCAACTGCTGCGCACGCCTTCAGAAGGACCTCAACAGGCTGGAAGATGGGGAAAAAAGCGCCTAAAATTCATCAAAGGCTAATGCAGAGTCCTGCACCTGGAGAAGGTAACTCGTGATCCAGTATGGGTTGGTGGCAACCTGCTGGAAAGCAGCTCTCGACAGAAGGACCTGGGAGTCCTGGTGGACAACACGCATCCATGAGCCAGCAGTGTCATGACCAAGAAGGCCAATGGTCTGGGCCAATCCTGTGACTTTGGAACATGTCCGTTCTGCTTTCAGTTGAACTGGTCAGGATGGGCAAAAGGTATTGCTTTTGTGACCAAGAAGGCCAATCCTAGGAGACATTGGGAAGAGCATTGCCAGCAGGGAGGTGATCCTGCCCCTCTGGTCAGCCCTGGTGAGGCACATCTGGAATGTTGTGTGCAGTTCTGGACTTCTCAGTACAAGAGAGACATGGAGCTCCTAGAGCTGGTCCAGCAGAGGGCAACAAAGCTGATTGAGTGTCTGGAGAATCCCTCTTACAAGGAAAGGTTGAGTGAACTGGGCCTCTTTAGAGTGAAGAGATGATTGAGAGGGGAGCTAGTAGCTATCAGGATCTGAAGGGAGGGCGTCAAGAAGATGGAGTCAGACGATGATTGCTGGTGCTGAGCAATAGGATGAGGCAATGAGCCTGATTCACAAGAAGCTCCACCTGGATATGAAGAATTTCTCTACTGTGTGTGCAGTGTACATGCTGGGACAGATTCTCAGAGAGGCTGTGGAGTCTTCCTCAGTGAAGATATTGAAGAACCAGCTGGACACAATCCTGTGCCATGTGCTCTGAATGACCCTGCTTGAGCAGGGAGGTTGGACCAGATGACCCACTGTAGTCCCTTCAACCCTGACCCATTCTGTGATTTTGTGATTACTATATGACAACCCACATGGTGATATCATTATCATCTCTTAAGTAATAATTTCAGCATAAGACCCATTCAGACCTTAAAGGAGACAGTCTGTTATGTTCCATGTGTTCTTATAGACAAAAAAATAAACACATCCTATAAGCAGGGAGGTTAGTGTAATTGAAATCACTAATCATTATTAATCAAAGTATAATCAAAGAATCATTATTAATTCAGATGTAATTGTGTAGTCTAAAGAGTAATAGAGTTTGACACATGTTATAAAACAAAACTTTATTGAGGCAGTAGGAAAGATGAGCAACAAAAAGTCCAGGCATCAACTCACCCAATCACCAACATGTGACATGATACAGGAGCTACGCCGCAGGGGACAGCTAGGGACACTTGGTGTCTTGGGCATCTCAGCAACAGCCAGTCACACAAAAACCTTTCAAGTGTGGGTAAGACTTATGGCACTCTTTGGCTTCAGCAATGATGGTGTGATTAGAGAGGATCTTGCATGGATAATATGGACAGCAATCTGCTTACACTGCAGATACTGGTAAGGGGGTTGGGTGTTATCTGTTTATGCAGCCAGTGCTGGTAAAAAGCAGGGTGTCAGCAGTCTGTGCTGCTGGTATCATTTAAGGGCCAGGATATCAGGAGGCAAGGTGCCAAATTATTAAAAGAGAAACAAAGCAAAAGAACCTAACCTTACTACAGAAAAAAATAGGTAAGAAAAAATTGTTCTTGAAGAATTTGAGGCAGTGTGGCAGTTTCAGTTCAAACCAGGCAGAAACACCTGTTCAAAGCTGTTCAAAGGAAAGACTCTCTTCACTGATTTCTACAATCATCTTCATCTACAAGAACAGGTCTTTTCTTTGCTCCATGAGACACAGAGTCCTCTTCACTCCCATCTCTGTCTCTCTGCTCAAGCTCCTCAGAGCGTCACTGCTTCTCCAACATCTGCTGCCTCTGCTCAGGTCCACATTTGAACACTCCATCATGCACTCATACTTGTTTTCTCTCATGAATTAAAGGAAATACTCTAGTTATTACAGTCCATCTCCAGGGCATTACCAAAAGAACTTTCAGTCCCAATACTGGACATCTCCTCATTCTCCTTCCATCTGAAACTTAAACTCTTTCTTTCACTGACCTTGGTGTCTTCATGTTGTCACTCTGTGCTTTTCCTCTCACCCAAGGGAAGAATTGTGCTCTGCAGATCTCATCTGCACACTGTCAGGGTTCACATTTCAGACAGGCTGGCAGGTGTTGGTGAGCACAGTGATGGATGCAGCCGCGCTGGGTTCTTCTCTCTCCCTCTCTCAGCCTCGCACCCACTGGGACTGGGGCTGTCCCGGCTCAGAGCCCGGGTGGGATCATGACTCGGCACAGACCGGAGGGGACCAGAGGCAGGGCCTGGTGTTACCGAGATCTCAGCAGCTGTGATCTGGCCCAGCTCGACTGGAGGGCCCTCCCTGGCCTCCCATCCCCACCCGGGATCCGCTGGAATCGGCCCGGCCTGGCCACGCGGGCTGCGGCCGACACGAGCCGCCTCCACCGAGCCCCCAATACCTTCTGAAGCTGGAAGCCAAAAAAAGAGCTTGTGGAAATTCCCGGGTTTTAAAATGTGGTATTCACGGAGGCGGGCCCAGCTTCTCAATGGTTTACAAAGCTGTCAATTCTCGGAACTACACAGCTATTGGCCCTTTCTAACACAGAGGAAGCGCCCAGGAGCCTCTCTCGGGAAAACCATTTCTGTGAATGGTTTTCTTCCTTCTTCCTAGATATCAACCAACATCAAACCAACACATACAGTCAGACGAATTTCTTGCTGGAAAATTTCTTAATATGCCAGTAGCAATACATTTTGCCCATCCTGACCAGTTCAATTGAAAGGAGAAAGGACATCTTCCAAGAAATATGTTTGCCTCAAAAATATTGGCTTCTAAATGGCTTAATTCCTCCTGGGAACTGGGGATAGAAAGAATAGAAAGAATAGTTTGAACAGAAAGAAAAATGTTCAGGTCATGCAGCCTGTAGAAAAGAACTGGAGAGTGGTTAAGGCAATGTGTCCCACTGAAGATTTTTACCTCTGTAGCCCATCAATTAGCATTGCTACTACTGGGACATGAGTGAGTCTTCAAGATCTAAGGACTGAAATTTCTCAGGCTTACTTTGTCTGCACTTCTCTTGATCAGCCTGAAGCTTTGCTTTCTAGTATTTTTTTCTTTTTGTTTTTGTTTGTTTGTTTTCTGATTACTAGGTTGCTATAAGGGCCTCATTTTTATAAGTCAAAAAACCCCCAAACAAACAAAATCCAAACAAAATAGATTTCAAATCAAGGAATAAAAAAGAAAGAAAAAGGCGTAAAAGGACTTTTTGGAAAACACACACAAAGCAGCTCTGGTAAACTGCCCCAGAGAAAGTGGAAAGGTGAAGAGGAATAAGAAAGCAGTAAAGAACCCAGAAAACTCACTGTCTGATCCAACCATTGTTATGCTCGCCAGGGACTGTCAGCCTTATAATTGAAAGGGATATCAAAAGGGTTATCATAATAGCTGAAGAAGGAGTAGACACTAAGAATGAGCATGCAACAATATTAAGTACATTACTATTACGTTACTATAATGATTATGATGATGATGACAAAATCTACTTTGGGCATTTTATTCTAATAATTAAATCTGGACAAATATTGTTCTTGACTAGATTCCTGAAATTTTAATTGTAGCAAATGCTTGTCTCTTAATTGTGTCCATTTTGCTGTTTTGAAGATTTTGAGTCTATCAGGTTAAATATAAGCTGAACAGCTTGTGAAGAATTGAGTAATGGGTGAAAGATGGAGAAGTTAGATATTCCAACATGCTGGTATTCCAAACACGTCTAAGTGCTGGCAAACTTGATCTGTTCTGAGTAGGACACCCTTCTCTATTGGATAATACAAAGTGCTTTAAGCCACTTTTTTGCCATTGGCATTTTAACAGAGGCTCTCTCATGACGCAGCATGTGTTCTGTGCAATCAAGATACCATGAAGAGTAAATGAACAGCCTCAAACACTTCATAACATGAAAGTGGATATGGCTGAACTTACTAGTCTACTGATAACTTTTTAAGATAAATTGAATTCAATATTGTAATTAATTATCACTAAGTATGTATATTGTGCACTTTTCTTTGTTCCTATTTAGGTACTTCATTCATTCCTTCTTAAACAGAAGGAATTATTCATACTTACAAAAACAATAGATTGAGCAGTTTCAGTTTGAGGCTTTGAGTCTGCAAAATTTGCAGCACTGTTTTTCATGACCATTAAATGCTTATCCTGTACATAAAATATTTTGCATCTTCAAATTTTCAGTTATGTTATTAAAAGCTATTCTTGTCATTAGAAAATCACAGAGTGAAATGAATGCTATTCCTGATTTCCTTGGGAACCAGTAAATGCCATATGCATTTCTGAATGATGACAAGACATGAAACAGATTAATGTATTTGCATAATTAACTAAATCGCACATAATGCCTGTGTGTTTATTAACTGTGCACTGCTGTAGCTTATTGGTTAAGCATGTTTGCTACTTCATACTGTTGCTTTTACACTGTTAAGAAATATAAGTTAATTTTCCTTAGTTAAAGGCTCATAAAACCATGCAACTTATTGTTTGATTTCTTGCCATGTTCCTTCCGAGTGATTAAGATTATTTCTGCAGTTTTTAGTCATAAAGTTATTCTTCATTTTAAATTTTCCTTTGAAGCTGCCACTGCAATAGCTTTGAAACATTTCTCATCTATCAAATTGATTATAGATGTAGCATGATGATAAGAGATACATAGTTCTGCTATTTCCTTGTTGGATTTAGGCATTTTCTCCTGTTTATTTTGATTTTGGCAGCTGTTTTTTTCATTATTTTAAAGCTCATTCATCATGCATTTGCTGCCTACTAGGGTGTGAATAAGTTGTGGCATCACCAGTCAAAACTTGGCTATTTTAAGTGCATGATGCTGAATAGATTGAAAGAAATAACATTTGACTTCTAATTATATCTGTACAAGCTTTTTTTTGCTTGTATTTTCATATTGCTGTAGAAAAAAGTTAATCAACAACAACAAAAACAACAATAATAATCACCATAACAAACAGAAATAAAAGGAAATTTTATTCCTTGATTATTACTCTCAAGTACTCAGTGTTGGCTCCAACTCTGCTGAATTGCTTGAATTTTACTGTAAATTACTGTAAATTAAAAATATTCATTTATAGTCAAATAAAACATACTCATTGTCCTTCACAAAGATTTGAAATCTGCCTCTTAATTGAAGAAGTTACCTGTAGAAGTTTTATCTTTAAAATGCCATTTTGTACATTTCTAAATTGCATCTACACTTTATTGCTGATAAATTTCCCAAAATAGCTGCTTTTCTGCATGCAAGCAATCGGGCATATTTTTCCAGTAGAGAAAGTGCTTACAGGATTCTGTTGCTTTACTCATTAATGGTCAGTCAAACATTAGACTTCCTAGTCAATCAAACCAATTAACTGCTGCTACAAAGTTAAATAAAAAAAATTAGTTCCCTTTTACAGTGTTGAACTGAAGTTATCAGAACATTTATAGCACTCTCACAAACACTCAGATCTCTTATTTGAAGTGAACTAGATGGAAGTGAACTATTAAGTGAAGGAAGAATAATTAAAACAATATGACCTTGATCATAGGATCAATGAAAAATATGGGTCCTGAATGCTGAGAAGAGATGATGATAATTTTCCTCAGTGTTGTGGTTTCATCCTTGGAGCCCAGTATGCTGTGCTGTTAGCTCTTACCACTCTTGGCTCAGTGATAACATGCTGTCCCAAGGGAACTCCAAGTCCTTATATATAGGGCTAATTTTTATCCATGCAATTCCTAGCTTATACTGAAGCACAGTTCCTGTCACCTCAGGAGCAAAATATTGAAATTCCTCTTGCTGGCCCTCACAAAAATTTTGTAGGTCCAATTCTACATCTGAGTGTTTTCTGTTGTTTTACTTCAGCTTGCAGAGGATCCATTTTGGTCCATCACCCTGACACTAATAATGCACGGCATCATCCCTTTTGTGTCACTTGAGGAACTTTTCGTAACACGTGTCCATCTGAACTTTTTCCTGCAGACCTCTACCTTTTCAGCATGATGATCTATTTTTCACTAACCAGTACACATCTCTGTAGCTTCACACCAAGGGTGTTATGGGTAGAACACATCAAAACCCTATCCATCTGTCAGCTCTTTCTGCCCTATCTCTTTACAACCTGCATGATCCCATGACACTCAACTAGGCTGGCACAGAGTTGTCCCAAGCATGTGTAGCCAGACCCCTCAGGGGAGGGACAGACAGAGCCTGTGGGTGCACTTAAAGTTCTAATGTGCGGAACTGGGGTTTTTTCTGAGCAAGCAGGGGTCTTCTGAAAGTTGAGGAAGAACATCATAGCCACTATATAAAAAGGGGAAAGTTGGACAGAAGGGACCATTTATTGTTCATATCCAGGCAGCAGGACTTCAGTCAGCAGGTGGTAAGCAATTTTATTGTCTCTCACTTCTTTCTGTTGTGTTTTACTTCTTTCCTTTTAATTAAAATAATAATAATAGCTGTATAATATTACCAGTAGTATATTTATTAGTAGTATATTTAGTTTCAGCTGTTAAATTGTTCTTAATTCATGTGATTTACCTTTTGTTTCCCATTCTTCCCATGGGGGTAAATACCTGACATTGTTTGAAAAATGGTGTGGAACTGCATTTAGACATCTAATTAAATGGCTGCTGACAACAGTAAAGAATTGAGGGCATCAATGAAACTAAAAGCTCAGTGAAAGCAAACTATTCCTATTGCATTTTCCTAGGGCAGAAATTAAGGTCAGTTTTTCGAGTTTTTCATCTGCTACTGTAGTCCAAAAAGTGCTGTCAGATATGACCATGTCCCCAAGTGCCACATCCAGACATCTGTTGAACACTTACAGAGAAGGTGACTTTACCACCTCCCTGGACAATTTACTCCAAGCCTAACTACTCTTCAATGACTTTTTAAAAATTTATTTCCTGATATCTAATCTGAACCTTCCCTGGTACAATTTAAGGCCAAGGGTTAAAGCACATCAAGGGAATCCCTCACTAGTGTATGAGTTGGCATTTCATCTCTCAAAAAATTTCATCTTCCCAAAACTTGGGTTGGCATTGATGTTGAGATCTTGTTTTTACTATAACTTAATTCTTTAGAATTTTACCTCGTCTTTTTGGATTCCTATCTTGCCAAGTAAGACAGTTGCTACTTAAGACACTCATCCCACAAGAAGGCCAAGATAACCAGGTAGAATATTTATTAAGAGCAAAAGGTGAAATTTTCTGCTGATTTAGCATGTCTGAATGCTGAAAGCTGGGCTCCAAAATGCATATCTGCATGCATTTTCTTGCAGTATTGACGTAGGATTGTTATTTAAAATTGAGGAGAAATTATCTAATTCAACAATTATTTATTGCTGTGGGATATCCTTGACAGCAGATTGGGAATATATGGGAATAATAAAGGGAGCAGATGCACATACACACACACACACATACACCCCCCCTGAGTTATTTTTTGCAGTACATTTGATTGGAATTCACATCAGGGCCATCACAATGGTAATCTATAACACACAATGTGCTGCTGGTGAAGCCCATGCCCAGAGGCTGCATCGATAGCCTTTGTTGTTCATTCACCCTGCTAATGTGAAAATGAGAACTGTGGGGTGAATCCTAATAGCTTCTGTCAGGCCTCTTAGGATGAGTGTTTGTATGACTGCATTGGCTTCTCATTTATCCTTGCTATCACTACCTATTCATTTCTCTCTTGGCTTTGAAGGTGAAATCCCTTATTCTCTTTCATCAGAGTTGACAGTAGCACCAAAGCTTTCTCTCCTGTTTTACAAAATTCTTTCTAGAGTATGGAGAAATTTCATCAGGAAAAAACATAGAACAAAACTGACTTTTTTTATAGGAAAACAATGTTTTTCAAACTGATAACCTTATCAGTTATCCATTTAATCCTTTGGGGTTTGACATGGACATAAATGTTCACAATGTTTACTTTATATAGAAAATTTAAAAAGTAAAAGAAATTACTTCTAATTGATAGATTTTTATTTATTCAAAGCTAAAAAATATTGATAACTGTGTTATCTTTTTTAAGTGTTTGGACTTCACACATTTTTAAGCACTGCCCTATTTCTAGGAAGACCTATGGCATTCCTAGCAGCCTATAGAATACAGATTATCAGATTTAATGAAAACTGGAGTTTAATTTTGCCCTTTGGCTCTCTGAATCAGTGCACTCTATGAGGAATTGCTTACATTTCTCATACACACTGTCTTTTGCTTGTGATCCTTTCAAAAGTAGATGTTTCAGTCATGGAACATACAATATATACCCTTCTCAAACTTTGCTACATGTCATTCAGCTTGGCTGAAAATTGCTTGTTCAGTTTCTATGTTGCTCTTCACAGCTAGATATCTAGGCACAGATAGCTGGGCAATTTCTGGGCAAAACTTACTTGAACAACCAGTAATGCCTTATAACCTCTGCTAATTAGATGAAAATATAACTTACTTGCTGGGCTAAGTTTATTTTTAATTACTTAGTCTCACTAGAGAGGCCTGCATCCTGTAGGTGGCCTGATAGTTTGGTTAAACTGGTTGTATCATACTTCAACACTGAAACGGGATCATTTTTACTCTATCTTATCACTGGTCGGCAGACCCTCCTTGCTCAAGCCATCATTAATAACTTGTAAACAAGATACAGTTTGGGCTGCTTAGGCAGTGTCCTGCTACATTGTATTAGTCAATTTATACAGATAGAAATCACAGAAGTAGTAGAATCATAGAATTACAGAATGATTTGGCTTGGAAGGGACCTTAAAGATGATCTAGTTCCAACCTGTCTGCCACTGGGGGGAAATAAATAATTTCATTCAGTTTTCTATCTGAGTAACTGTCATATGAATACAGCTAAAATGGTATCCCTAAAATAGTATTTAGTCACAAATTTGTTAGAAAAGCTACAGGTAGGAAAGACCTATTACAGTATGTAAGATTTTATTGCTACAGTGTGTTTTGGCTTTTTTTCCCTACTGGGATTGTATCTTTAATAGAGTGAGGGATTAAAAGTCTTCCTTATCTCTCACATATCAGCAAGCACTATCTGGAAAAAACATATGTTTTTCAGATTAAATCTTTCTTCACTTTATCCTCTAATAGTTCTTCATACTTGTGTATGCAAAATAATTTATTCCCTGTTCTTGGTGTCAGATTATAACTTTGTTTCTCTTTTGCCTTTGCTTAAAACCCTAAGACATATTTAGGCTGAGTTTTTTAGGGGAGCTTTTGAAAGACAGAGGTACATATCCACTGATCTTCAGGAGATCAATGGGATTTGGGCAAAGAGCATCCAATCTTCATTGTCTACTTTTGAGAAAAAGTGCTTCTTTCAGCACATTTAATCCACATTGAAATTTCTCACTAGACTAATTATCTTTCAGCATCGTGCAATATGCAATTACAATGATATTCCTTGTTCATATGAAGCATAATTTTCTTCCTATCTATTATTTCCCTATGACTATGTGCTTTTGCATATACTTATCATCATTGGAAAGGATGATTTTAACTGTTTTATGTGCATTTTAATATTGTGTCAGTATATCCATCAGGAGATATTTATAATTACTCCAACATAGAAGTAATTGTATTGATACATTTTTAATATTTTCTCAGAAGAAAAATCACGTCTTTTACCAGATGAACCTTAATATGAACATACCCATTTGTTTTACCTCTCCAGAGTAAAATTCTCAAACAACATTGATCTTTTCTCTTTAATGCAGTGTAGGATTGGTTGCATACTACTGACTGCCTTTGCTTCTACATATTCACATTAAAAAATTTCAGATTTATTATCAGTCCTTCTGCCATCATCTCTGGAAGGCAGGTCAAGCTTCATAGGGAGTTAAAGCCAGTGTTGGGTGGGATAACAAGAGATTTAAAGTTTGTTAATATCAAGAGGGAATCTAGAGAAAACATTGGACCAATACTTGTTGAAGACAGTCATATAACAAATAAGCATGGAGAAAAAGTAGAGGCCTTCAATGAGGGTTTGGGTTTGTTTTATTTCCCCAGTCTTTAATAATACCAGTAGAAATTGATCCACCTGGTCCTGGACTTAGTTCATAGAAATGGTTCAAACCTGAGTCAGAGGAGGCTTAGACTGGGTACCAGGAACCGTTTTTCTACCTGGAGAATGGATAAACCCTGAAACAGATTTCCTAGAAAGATGGAGAAACCTATCAATGTTTCAGAAGTCTTGAGACAATGTCCTTAACAGCATGTTTAAACTGTAGGTCAGCCCTGAATTTGTCAGGCCATTGGACTGGATGATTATTATAGCTCCTTTCCAACTCAAATATTCTAGTCTATACCACAAGCAAACTGTTTATTACTTAGTTCCATTATGTGATTCCCCACATTTACACAGGACTTTATGCATCATATTTCATAAGAAAAAAAATCACTGTAAAATTCCCATATTCTTAGTATGGTTATTAAGGTTATATTCCTTATTCCACAGTCATTAATTCTAGATATCATTCATCATTCATGAACTGTATATAAAACAGATGTATTAATTAAAATATGTATTCTAAAACTGTCTTCTAATAATTCCCATAATATTTTGGCAGTTCTCAAAGTCTGCTCTATACTATGTCAGCTACTTAAACAATTCTTTGAAGTACTTGGCTGGAATACAATCTCCTCAATTCTCAAAAAAGCATATTCTACAGTTTGAGAGCAGTTGATCTCATTATTTTGAAGCTTAATATCCTTGAAGATGTCTCAGCATACATCATGAGCAATAATTCATTGAGTTGCAAAATTATATCCTAGAAAATGGTCTATCCTATCCTATCCTATCCCTGGAAGCTAGCTGATCCTGTGCCACAAATGATGTGTGCAGTCCCTGTTTCCTGGCTGGCTCATATTATTTTATCACTAGTGTCTCTAGTTTTCTGATATCCTCTGTCAATTCAGTGAATATTTTTAAAGCTTTTTGCAGTGTTTTACCTGAGGAGAGAAATAGATGATATTACACAGGCACTTTTAGAAAAAAATTCTGGGAAAGGATCTACAGGATTTAATGGATTAGGCAAGAATTTAATGTGTAGACAGAGTAGGAACAGATGATCTATTAGCTCTTCTGTAAAAACATAGCATCTTTTAGGCTTTTATCTGTCAACAAAAGTCCAGCTGTATCTGTATGCTTAGTTAATGGGAAAGATCACAGTCCGTAAGAACCAAGAAAATCTCTTTTTAGAGATTTTTATGACTTTTTAGATTTTTATGAAGACAGAAACAACAGACAGGTTGTTTTGGTTTTTGTTTCACGTGGCAATCATCAGTTAGCGATGGCAACATCTTATTTAATGAACTTCAAGTCTTAGCCTCCATTATTCATCAAGATAAGCTAAGAAACTAAGAAATTACAACTTTCCACACAAAGAAGCAAACAAAATTAACTTCCACCGGTTTCTCTACAGGTTATGAGCATATATCTTTTATTCTGAGCCCTACCACCAAAATTATTTTGCATCCTCTGCCTTGTAGTACTTATATTCACAGCATAAGGAAGAAGTAGAATTGAGAATTTTGACTTACCATTGGTAACGTCACTTTCTTTCTTATAGTGGAAGTATCTCCCCAAATAACCTGAGATGTTATTCAGTTACGGGAGTAAGGTCAGTTGTATAAACACGAATAATAAAGGGAATATTTCTAAAGAAGTCATTGCATCACTATAGTGTGCAATTCTAGGCTTTTCACAAAAGTTCTAAAGAGTCTGTGTGATCACCAACCCAAACTTTTAAATAAAAATATTCACTTCATGCGTGGGAAAAAGCATGATGTTTACTGATATTATGTATTAGGAGCCTTGCAGAGGACCTAGAGTTAAAGAGGTAGAGATGTACAGCAAACCACAATAGCCATACTAGATTTTGTATTTAGGGTTTGAGAAACCCACATGTTAACATGAGTAACCTTATATATAAATATAAGGTTATATTTATATATAACCTTATATAAGTCAGAGTATAAGAGATTGTGCTGAAATACCCTGTATACTCACTGTTATTAAATATAGGTCATAGATATGTTCAGCTAAGATTGCTGTAGTGGACATTAAGAGATAACATTCCTACCTGTCAGAACAAGCAGTATGGTTTTGTTTGTTACAGTAGAGAAACCATTGCATAGGGAAAATGACAATTCCCATGGGTGGGCACTGCACAGCTTGATGTGACTGTCTGCCTGAAGTCTATCTAGTGTTACATGAAACCATCTTAAGGGATGGAACATATACTCATTATTTTTATTTCTTTCTTTTCTATATCTTGTTATATTATATTTTCGCTCAAGATTTTTCTTTTGGGATCTGAAAACAATCCTCCTGGTCCTGTCCTCCTGGTACAAGACATGCTGGAAGATGTCAGGTAGAAAATTACTGGATAAATGATGCAACAGTTGACGTTCATGAAATCTTCACTATTCTTGCTGTATACACACTGGTTTCCTCTTTCTTTATGTTGCTATGGCCAGCAATATTTTATCATGAATGAAAATATGCTTTTCTTTTCCAAAACTTTTGGAAGAACAATGGCAAAAAATAAGTTGAAATTGCCAGTTCGAATTTAGGTGCCTAAGATACTGTTATTTAACTTACTAAATAAAAAGCAGACATATCTTGTCCTTCTGGTCTAAAGTTCCTTTTTAAGTTGCAGTAACTCCAGTAAGATAATAGAACAGTGATTAGCATTCTGTTCATGCTATAACAGTCAGAAAAGTTCAGTACTTATGTACAGACAAAGCTGAAGTGCTCTACCTCATCAGAC
>VWYI01034715.1:0-10343 GCA_013399455.1 Anthoscopus minutus | reverse complement strand
GGCTTGGAACACAAGCCCTATGAGGAACTACTGAGGGACCTAGGGTTGTTTAGCCTGGAGAAAAGGAGACTCAGAGGCAACCTTATCGCTCTATAACTTCCTGAAAGGTGGTTGTAGTCAGGTGGGGGTTGGTCTCTTTCTCCAGGCAGCAACTGACAGAACGAGAGGACAGTGTTAAGCTGTACCAAGGGAAATATAGGTTGGATATTAGGAAAAAGTTTTTTACAGAAAGGATGATAAAGTACTGGAATGGTCTGCCTGGGGAGATGGTGGAGTCACCATCCCTGGATGTGTTTAAAAAAAGTCGGGATGTGGCACTCAGTGCCATGGTTTAGTTGAAGTGTTAGGGCATGGGTTGGACTCAATGATCTTGAAGATGTCTTCCAATCTAGTGATTCTGTGATTCTGTGAAAAAAAACCCCACTAAAATCAAACAAAACAAACTCCCAAAAACCCCAAAAGAGAAAAACCAAAACAAAATACCAAAAAATCTCCAACCCACTGCTTTAAAACATCTTTGGATATGTTGCATAAATACTTAGTTCATATTTTTGAGCTTCTTTACCTTTACAACTAGCAACCGCCTGCTGAAATGCACATATTTATCACTCATACTACTAGAAAGAAAAAATTACAAAGGAATCATTATGTTAAATAAGTCTAGACATGCTATCTGTATGTGATTTTTGTTACTCATTATAGTTTACCTGCATTACACCTCGCTCATTGCTAAGTGTCCGAAGTTCATCTGAATGAGCCACACATATCTCATGCAAGGCTGCCAGATAACGAGATAAGTCAGTTCTAGAGTAATCTGTAGTGTCTGGAAGCTCAGGAACATTCTTTAACAAAAATTATGAGAACAGAATGGTGAGTAGCCAGGCATAAAAGAAATTAAATTACAGTTATACACACCTATCAACAGTTGTTTTGATACTGCAAGGAAGTACCACGTTTTTCTTCACAATTAACTCTTCTGTCCATGTTGTATAAATTATTTATTTACTCCTGTCCACAATCATCTATTTTATGAAGACAATTAAATTATGGTTACACGTTTCATAGAGATTACTGAATATACAGCAATTCCTATTCCTAATAGGAGGGTTTGATTCTGCTATGCTGTCTCTGAGCTGTCCAGAAAGATACTGAGAAAAAGAGATTCATATCATATCTTCCTCCCCAATGAGGAGGATCCATCCATTAGATGTTTGTTGTTTTATTTGGTTTTTTGAAATTTAAATCAGGCAACAGCAACAGCAAAAATGGACACCAAAAAATCCCCAAACTATCAAGTCAGTAAATCCACTAATAAAATAATGTAATTAAAATAGTATATTAAAACCCAACCATTTTCCAAGTCCTCATGCATAATCTACCATTTAAAGAAAAAAAAAGTGTATCATAATATGCAGAAGTTGCCATTTAACCATAAAAAAGGTGACATATGGCAATCTATCTGAATGACACACTTCAAAACAGCAATTCTTACAGATTATCACAATAGTCTGAGATGTTTTCTGGGTCACTTTTAATAGTTTAATTTGGGAATAATAAGATAGGCATATTTCTTTCATCTTCTTTTCTTCAACAAAGTATTGGTTTAAACATAAACTTATATGCACACACGAGCTCCTAACTCATTATAACTATCATACACAAAATAGTAATGGTTTCAAATTTGACTGCAATTATTATTTTCTTTTAAGCTACAATATCCAGAATTCATGCAGTGAGACTCTTGGTTATGTGTAATGAAAATAGAACACAATATTTTTAAAAACTTCAATTTTTTCAGTCTCAGGTCAAAATCATATGACAAATTACACATAAGATTTTCTTTATTTAAAAAAATTTTTTAGGACATTGGTATTGTTATCTGAAAGCCCTAATCCTTGGGGAGAAGCTCAAATAGACCTCATGTCTACAACAGTACTTTCTAACAGGACATTTGATTGGTTTTAATTCTGTGCTACAGGCCAGCAATCTACAGTTCCTAAACATGCACAAGAAAAATATTTCAGTAATAAGCATTCAAAATTGTGACGAAGCTGATGAATTTTTGAACTAGTTAACAAGGGCTATAAAGAATTTTAACGCACAATGTTGCTATACAACTTGCAATTTTTCTTTTTAAACCACTTACCCCAAGTTCATCTAAGAACATGATCATGCGATGTTTGTTACTTTTGATGAATGGATTTACCCCCTCCATATATGGCTCCTGGTAATTTTCAAAAGTATTTATTAGAAAAAATTTATACTGCTTTTACAGGCATTCCTGAAGTGAACATATTGTAATCAGAGACAAATGACACTGCAAAACAAATGTGTCATCTTTTTCAAGGGAATTTATGATGACTGGTGTACAATCAATCAAAAGAGTACACTTTTTTCTGCTCCAGATGGATTCTGAAATTGTTTATATATGCATTGTGACATGAAATGTTACATTTCTGAAATAATGAAAATGGACTTTTTTCATTGCAGCTATATAATGAAGAAAAAACTTTCAGAGGTAACAACATCAGCAGCATCAATATCAGGACATAATTGCCCTCTTTTTTGTTCTTTCATTAATGCTTACATTCCAAGTTGTGATTGTCAGACAAATGGTATTATAATGGCAGCCTGAAATTTCTTTCTTTCATTATGCTTAAGTCAACAGATTTTTATTGTTCAACCATGTTGTGACTTGGGAACCAGAACAGGCCAATTGTTGCTGGCAGTCTTTTAGTGATGCAATAGAAAGTTTAGTAAAAGCTGAGGCTTTTTAAGTAAACTTGTAAAACTCATTTACAAAATTATGTCAAACAGTATGAAAACAAGTACAAATAAAAGGGGTGTTTCAAAATGCTGTACCAACAGAAAACACCAGTCTAAAGAATAAGTAAAGAAAAAGTGTGTGTGTGAGAGCCAGAGGTTGATAGTTGTTAATATATTTCCAAATTAAAATACTCTATATCCAGGCTGGAAGTTTAGTCCTAATTGGTCTCAATTTCAAAGTGAATTATTACATATAGCATATAAAAGAACACAGATGTGGAATGTATTTCAAGGTTCTGTACATAGACATACCAATATTAATGAAAGATGTCTCCCCATTTTGACATGAAATAATCAATGGAAATGCAAAAAGGCTCCCATCATCTACTTCAGGCAAATGATTCATACTTCTTGAATAGATTCTTTCTAATCACAGATTTCTACTCTAGCATTTCTCAGTTGTCTTTTTTATATGGATATTCCTAAAGAAAATTTATTAATTTTACCATCACATAGATGTTTTCTTTGTGGAGGGATAGCTGCCTGCCTCTCCTCTCCCACTTTTCCAAATCCAACACTCATCTTTTTGACTAGGGGAAGCCAGTAGACATGATGGTTTTGGATTTTAGCAAAGCTTTTGATACCCCTACAGTATCTTTCTGGATAAAATGTCCAGCACACAGCTAGAAAAGTCATTACATTAGGTGAGCAACTGGCTAATGGGCCAGGCTCAAAGGATCATATTAAATGGGGTTATAGTAAAATCAGGCTGGCAGACAGTCATCAGTGAGGTTCCCCAGGGCTCAATTTTAGGGCCAGTGGTATTTAATACTTTTATAAATTATCTGGACACAAGAATCAAATATACATAAGTTTTTCTGATGATAAAGTAAGAGGAGCTGTGGACTCCATCAAGGATAGAGAGGCCTTACAAGTGATCTGGATAGACTAGAGAGCTGGGCAATCACCAACCATATGAAATTTAACAAGGGCAGGTGCTGGATTCTGTACCTGGGATGGAATAATCCTGGCTATACATACAAATTGGGAGACAAAAGGCTGGAGAGCAGTCCCACAGAAAGGGACCTGGGGTCCTGGTTGATGGCAAGTTGAATATGAGTCAGCAGTGCCCTAGCAGCCAGGAGGGCTAAATGTGTCCTGGGATACATCAGGAAGAGCATCGCCAGCCAGTCAACAGAGGTGATTGTCCTGCTCTGCTCTGAACTGGTGTGGTGCCATCTCAAGTACTATGTGCAGTTTTGGGCACCTCAATATAAAAAGGGCATCAAACTATTAAGAGTATGTCCAGAGGAGGGTAACCAAGACATTGAAAGACCTCGAGGGCAAAAACAGCTGAGGTCACTTGGTATGTTCAGCTTAGAAAAGGCTGAACTCATCAAAGTCTACAACTTCCTCAAGGGGGGCAGTGAGGTGCTGATCTCTTCTCTCTGGTGACTAGCAATAGGACATGAGAAAATGGAATGATGCTGCATCAGGTAGTTCAGAGTAGACATTAAGAAAAGATTCTTAACTGAGAGGGTGGTCAGTCACTGGAACAGCCTCCCCAAGGAAGCAGTCATGGCACCAAGTCTATCACTTCAAGGACAATATGGGTGATACTCATAGTCATATGATTTACTCTTAGGTAGTCCTACGGGAAGCATGGAGTTGGACTTGATGATCATTATGGATCCCTTCCAACTTGAGATATTCTATGATTCTATGAATACTAGAGTATGACTACTACCCCTTTTGCCATCAACAGACAGAAAAAGAGTTTACACACTTCCACTGTTGTCTTTGAAATGAATGTCTGAGTTAATCTGTTCTCATAGCATAAAAATATGGTTACATCACTCTATAAGCCTATTAGCATTGTCATTAATTTATCAGTTATTTTAACATGTCACTGCTGTTGTTCATATTACCAGATTGAAAATCTTTATGGTAAGTACCAAATCATTCACATAAGTTTCTAGATTACTCATTCTGAAATTATTGACTCCTCTTTCCAAAACAGCCATACTTTATGATACTGCTCTAGGTTAAAACAATACCCTGTTGAGCTCCAGCTAAAGAGGATAGAAAAAAAATTGCAGGAATAAAGTCTCCTTGCTGATAAGACACCCAGGTCACACATCAGGATTTGTATAAGAATAATACAAACAAAATCTGTTTCTGTTAACATGAACACAGAAATCTTCTAGACCGTTCTTTGTAAAATTATATTCACCTTAGCTCCAAATTCAACAAGATTTGCTAAATTCTGCACAGACTTGGCAACCAGCGTCAGTGTTCTTGCAGCAGTAGGGGAAGGAGAATCTGATAGGAATAGAAAGTAGAAAGTTACTGACCATTTAATTTAAAACCTCCAGTAGTCACAAGAAAATTCTCAGCCACAATTTGTTATCATGGAATTTAATACTTTAAATGCTGTAAGAGAACTGCATGTGAAAAATTTCTCATGATCAAGTAAACTTTTGGTGTTTTAGTAATTATGTCCAGAATAAACATCAATATGCATATCTGACTGTCTTAGTTTAAGACAATTTACAGAGTGGAAACTCCAAAGTGAGTTACATCCCCTTAGTTTTAACCACTCCTCTTTCATCAATAAGGAGAGACAAATGCAAGAAGATATAAGTGAAAAAAAAACCAGTTTACTAAAAATAAAACAGCAACAACCAAGATAACAGCAATAACCACTACATACAAAGGTGCTGAGTCATGTGCTCCCACCGGGAACAGACAAAACAAGGTAGCAGAGAAGCCCCCTCCTTCTAAGATGGCAGCCACAGTGGCAGCCCATGTGGCCCAGGGGACAAAGACAAGATGGCAGAGAAACTCCCCTTCTCCCAAGATGATGGCCAGTGTAGCAGTCCACATGGCCCAAAGGACAAAGACAAGATGACAGAGAAGCCTCCTACTGTGGACCACAGCCAAGAGAGAGAACAAAGGAAAACAACACAGCAACCAAGCCTCCACAGTTCCAGAACACTATCTCCCCCCAAAACAACAACCAACAGGGAACAGGAACAAAACAAAACCTGGAAAAACTATTTTTGTCCAAAAAGCTCTGATGCTGCCAAAATACTGAAAGAAAATTCCCAGCATCTGCAGGTCTGATCCCTCCTCAGCATGGTGCAGCTGGAAGCATGGACAGCAGCTTGAAAAACTGGAGAGCAGGTCTGACCCCTCCTTGGCACAGCATGGCTTGAACTAGGGGCAGCAGCTGGAAAAGCCCTTGGAGAGCAGGTCCAACCCCTCCTTGGCACCGGGCAGGCAGCAGAAGTGAAGGTATTGTGAAATTCTCCAAAGCCCAAGATGAGCATAAGAACTCCTGCCTCATGCTGCCTCACAGGAGTTGGCAAGTGGCAAATAACCCAACAGGCATTGAAGGTGGTGTGAAATCTGCTCCGAAACAGCTTCAGATTGTGAAATGCAGCTTCTCAGGTTGCCTCATTACAGAAAGGAAGTATGTTAGCAAAGTTGCTCCAAAAGAAACAGAGCCCCCTTTGGTTTGGGGTTTTTGTTTGTTTGTTTTTTTAATTAACAGCTCTAATAACCTTATATAAAGTCCATAAACTTACCTTAGTGAAAGTCAAGAATATTATCTGGACTTCTAAACAGGACTAACACAGACAAGCTTAAAAGGGATTACACAAATTTATGAATAACAACTTCATTTACAGCTAAAGACACTGGTCTCAATGCAGTCCCCAAATTAGAAAATAATGTAATCTGAAGATTATAAAAATAATAAAGAAATTATAGGAAAGTTGTGTGCTAATGTCTTTACAAACAATTCCAAGGATGAGAATATTGGTGTTAATGTCTTTGAAATGGATCTTAATGTCTCTACCAACTTCAAGCCACAGGTTTGTTACAGAACCCAGACAGTTTGATTCCTGAAAGAGACAAGTGGGTCTGCACAAGCCTGAGTTTCTGAACTTTGAGGGAAAATGACAGGTTCAAGGGGGGGAGTATGTGATAGGCGGTTTGCAAAGGCTGTACTTTCCTAGTACCTCAGCCAATGGGGAAAGGAAGAGGGCAACATGTGTCTGGGAGTTTGGGATAAAAGGAGGCTGCATCCTCCAAAAACCTCAAGAGAAAACCCCGTGGACATGTACCCCAGTGGAGTCTCTCCCTTTATTTGAATAAAGTTGCAGGACTCCTCTGTCTCCTTTATGGACACTGGCTTTTCATACCGTGATTTTCTGTACAAGATGGGGGCTCTTGTCTGGGATCCTTCCACCTTCTAGGGGCTGGCACACGGCAAGAGGACCAACCACTTTTTAGGTGACCAGCTCCCTTTGATGCTGGCCGGCACTGGGCAATTAACTGGGTTCCTGAGACTGTCCAGGAGACAGATGAGAGACTGACCAAGGGAGTCGATGAAGAACCCACAGGAAAGGACCACTGGAAATCTTACTGGTGAGTACAATGGAAACTTTGGAGAGTAAAACATGGCAGGATGCCCAGAGCGGGCTGTAAAGGAAAGTTGAGAAAGGGTCTTGACTATAAGGATGATGATCCTGAAATACCTCCAAAGGGTCTTTTGGGAGATTGTTGAAATGGTTTGCACATTCTTCCAGAGGTAGTTAAGGACATAGACACCCAGAGGGGGCAATAAGGGGAGTCAAGAAAGGGTCTCAGAAACAGGGGATGGATGCCCAGAGGGGGCAGTACAGGAAAGTCGAAAAAGGGTCTTGGCAATCCATACCCAGAGGGGGCAATAAGGGGAGTTGAGAAGAGATCTCAGCAACAGGGGACAGATGGTGTTGGTTTGGGAAAGGATTGTTTGAAGGGGAGTGTGGAGGAATATGGTTAACGCAAATAGCAATGGGACACTACATGATAAGGAAATAATTGAGAAACAGTGAGGATTGGGATGTTCTCTGCCTTATTTGCAAAATTTGTAGTCTAATACAGGGTTGGCTGCAGGTCTTTTGTAGTCCCAGCTTCCAAGATAGGGAAGGCAGGCAGATATTGTTCCTACACCCCCTCACCCTTCCCCATGTCATTATGGAGCCAGGGTGTAGGATTTGGGTTTGTCTGCTTACTACTCAGGACTTAGGGGGGTTTCTCTATGGTGAGGAGTGCTGAAGCCAGGCACAGAAGTGTGGGATCAAGAGCATGGGCTGTGGGCCTGTGGGGAGGTGGGGGGCCAGGTCGAGGCTGTGGGGCAGCCAGGGCTCAGCACTAGGCAGTGCCTGACACCTGCGGGCAGGGGATGTAGTGGCCGTCCGGCCCCTATGAGGTTGCGGGACATCTTGTCCACCTGCTTGTCCCTGTGACACCATCGGCTGTGCCCACCCGCTGGGACCTGGTGTTTTACAGAGCTTCTGGTGCTGGGACAGTGGCCCGGGGGCCTGGACGACTGTGCTGAAGGGATGCATCTGGACACTGCAGCAGGACAAGGACTGGCTTTGGTGTAAAATGTAAGGTAGAGTGCTGCTGTGGTACACGACAAAGAAGAGTTCAGGATGCAGCAAGAGGTCCTTCCTCTGAGGCAGAGAAGCCTTTATTAGGGGTTTTGCAACCCTTTTTATAAAGTGTTCCGATACAGGTTAACATGATTGGCCAAAGGAACCACCTCTCTGGTTCCATTGGTGGAACAAAAGAAAAACACATTCAGAACAGCTGTTCAACCTTATTTTGAAAACCAGAATCTATTTACAAAAAACAGTCCTTGAAAGAGAATTTTCCTAACGGATTTTTCCCTTGGGAACAACTCAGCCACTGACAGGCTGAGAATTCACTCAGGCTCAGAATATCATGTTCACAGTAGAGAGACCGGCTTTGGTGTACAGCATGAGATACAATCTGTCACCAAAACCTGGCCTGATATAAGAAGGGATTTTGTTTGGGTCACCAGGGAGGTGAGTGATTTTGCAGAGTTTGGTAGCTGTGGGAAGGTGACAGCCCACAGGCAGTGGGAGCACAGGCTAGAGAGGTGGCAGAGTGGGCCCATGCTAGTTGGAAAGGCACATCAGGTATATGTAAGAAGGGATGAGGAAAAAGGTAAAGGTACAGGCAAGGATAATGGCAGTTTTAAATCAATGTGCCATTTGTAAAAAAAAAAAAGCAAAACAAAAAGAACTTTAGAAATGGATTGTTAAGGGTGTCAGGATCTCCTACTGTACTGGGGGCTCACCATACTGGAGCCCTTGCTAACATGCAGGGTGGGTCTGAACCAAGAAGTGTGTTTCCTAGTAGACACAAGAGCCTCCCTGTCTACTTTGAATTTTATGCCAAAGAGGGTTCTTTTGATAATTCAGGGAGTAAGTAGGAAAGATGAGCCAGTGCTTTTTAGTCAATCACTATTGGTTGTGGTGGGTTTTGAGTTGGTTAAATTCACTAGTGCATTTATTCATTTTTTGTTGTGAGTATGGTTTAGGAGGAAGGTAAAATAGGTTCAAAATTTAAAAGGGTATAAAGAAAGTTTTATTAACAGAACTAAAAGAATAGAAAGAAAAAAAGAATGAAATTTCTAGAACACTTTTTCTCTTGCTTTTTTTTCAAATGACAATGTAGAGATAAAACTTGAGATTTTAAATCAGTTATTACTTCTACAAGTCTTTTTTCAGTTTTTATAGGGCAAGGAGTTTTCTCTTGTTACATTATGGAGATTTTTCTACAAGAACAGTTTTTTTTGTGGCTTTGTATTTTCACGAACAGTAGCTGCCTGGTTTCAAAATCTGTTACTGTGAAGTTTTTTTCATTTTTACAGCCTTCTTACAGCTGAATGAAAGGGTCATGTCAACTTATGGGGTACTATTTTTTTAAGGATGAGTTGTTCAAAGGGAAAGGCTCTTTTCATTTATTTCATTTTCATCTCCATGAACAGAGGTTCTTTTCTTTTCTTTTCTTTTCTTTTCTTTTCTTTTCTTTTCTTTTCTTTTCTTTTCTTTTCTTTTCTTTTCTTTTCTTTTCTTTTCTTTTCTTTTCTTCCTAGGGGCACAGGGTTTTTTCACTTTCATCTCCTTCTTTCTCTTTCTGTTCAAGCTTCTCATGGAGTTACTGCTTCTTCAACGTCTGCTTTGCTTAATTATGGTTGCTTTTACTCAAGTCTACAGTTTGAACACTCCATCCCCCCATACTTTTCTCATGAATTAAAGGGAATATGGTAGTATATTATAGTCTATTTCTATGGCATTACCAAAAGAACTTTCAGCCTCAATACTAGGGCATCTCTTCATTCTCTTTCCATTTGGAACTTGACTCTTTCTTTACTGACTCTGGTGTCTTTATGTTGTCTTTCTACATTTCATCACTCTGTCCTTGTCTCTCACCCGAGGGGAAAATTGTGGTCTGTAAGTTTTATTTGTGCACTGAAACGGTTAATATTTTGCCCAGACCTGCAAATAGTCGTGGTAGTTTCTTCTGGGCAGTGGCTGATGGATTTCAGGCTTTGCTGGGCCCCTCCCTCAGCCTGGCAGCCTTTGGGGGGGCCGCGCTAGAGGGGGAGGGGAAGGGCCTGGCCCGGCCTGGGGGGATCTCAGCTTGCCTTGGGCCGGAGGGGCAGAGGCAGGGCTTGGGGTTAATAAGATGTCAGCAGCTGTGAACTGGCCCAG
>VWYI01034714.1:0-17904 GCA_013399455.1 Anthoscopus minutus | reverse complement strand
GGGTGCTGGTGGATGAGGGGCTGGACATGCTCTGACCATGTGCCCTCTGAGCCCAGAAGTCAAGGGTGTGCTGGGCTGCACCCAAAGCAGCGTGGGCAGCAGGTGAGGGAGGGTTCTGCCTCTCTGCTCCACTATTCTGAGACCCCACCTGCAGAGCTGCATCCAGCCTGGGGTCNGAGACCCCACCTGCAGAGCTGCATCCAGCCTGGGGTCACAGGACGTGGACTCACTGGAGAGAGTCTAGAGCAGCTGATTAGAGGGAAGGAGCACCACTCCTATGGGCAATGGTTGGAGAATCTGGCAGTTCAGCCTGGAGAAGAGAAGGCTTTGGGATGACTTAAATGTAGTCTTCCAGTATATCAAGAGAATGGTCAAGAAAAATTGAGAGAGACTATACAAGGGCCTGGAGTGACAGGACAAGGGGGAACGGCTTCATACTGAACGAGAGTATGCTGAGATTAGATATGAAGAGGAAATTCTGTGCTGTGGGGGTGGTGAGGCACTGGAACAGATTGCCCTGAGAAACCTCAGATACCCCATGCAGGTTGAGAGAAGGGGAATGGAGCTGGGGAAGATCTGGAGCACAAGCCCTGTGGAAGTGACTGAGGGAACTGGAGGTGTTCAGCCTGGAGAAAAGGAGGCTCTGGGGTGACCTTATCACTCCCTATAACTCCCTGAAAGGAGGTTTGAGCCAGATGGGCCTTGGGCTCTTCTCCCAGGCAATCAGCGATACATTGAGAGGACATAGTCTAAAGCTGCTCCAGGGGAGGTTGAGGTTGGACATTAGGAAGACATTCTTCACAGGAACAGTGATCAGACATGGGAATAAGCTGCCCAGGGAGGCAGTGGAGTTACTACCAGGTTTTTAAGGAAAGACAGGACATGGCATTCAGTGCCGTGGTCTGATTGACAAGGTGGTGTTTGGTCATAGCTTGGACTTGCTGATCTCAGATGATCTAATTGATTCCCGGAGGTGTTCAAGGCCAGGCTTCATGGAGTTATGAGCAACCTGGTCTAGTGGAAGGGGTCCCTGCCCATGACAGGGGGCTTGGAATGATGGGATCTTTAAGGTCCAAACCATTCTATGATTCTGTGAGTCTGTGATTTTGGTGCATATTTGCACACACATACTCTTTCATGCTGAAAGTTACTTTGAAGATTTCGGAATGATCTTTCTTTGGGCTTGGCTTTTTTGCTTCTAAGACCCAGGAAAGGCACGTGTATTTTTATGGAGGAGAATGTTGGTGTGATTTTGAAAAACCCATTTTTGACTGATTCAGGTGAAAGTGTCAGCTTTTTAAGTCAGACCATATTCTTCTGACAGGTAAAGGCTAAAGGAGAACTGACTGTGTCTACAGGCTAAAGAAAAACTGACATCTGAATGCTTGCTTTATTTTTCAGCTCACACTGCTGTAAGGCAAGTCAGATTTTAGGAGTGTTGTGCTTTGATCTTCTGATATAGCCATGTTTAAAACATTTTAATCACAAACCAGTTCAATGTTCCAAGTGACAGCAGTTTTGTCATCCTCCTCTATTTACACTGAAACCCATGCTACAAGTTTAGGTTATCCATCTCTCTTCAGTTCTGGGTAGAAAATTTAAGTTTTAAAGTAAAAAAACCCCTTTATTCCATGGGATCCACTTTTCTACATGGTTCTCCTATCTCGTATTCCTCTGACCTGAGGCTTGACCCTGTGCTGAGCAGGAGACCTTCTGAGGTCCTGTCCAGCCTGAGTTATCCTGTGTTCCTGTGGCTCACATCATTTGCCTCAGATCTGCCCATTTGCTTTCTCTCATACTCAAGTTCCTTATTTTCCTCTCACCCTTTCCATTTTCCATTAAATTCATTTCAGCAGCAGACTGAGTTCCTCTGTTGAGCTTTGTGTGAACACACAAAGAAGCTGTCCTGTGGCAGAAAGGCAGTGCAGGGGTGCAACAAGGGGCCAAATGGAACAAGATTTTCACCAAGAGAGGAGTAATGAGAATCAGGGAGCATCACTTTTGGGAGGTACCTCTGTGGAAATGCAGGTCCTTACCAGATGTGCCTCTGCTGAGTCAGGACAGCTCCTGCTGCATACCTGGGACAGTCAGGACCACTGATCACTGCCAGACAAGACTGGAGTCTGGGGAAAAAGAGGGTAAACAAAGCTTCCCAAAACTCTGGATGTCATGAGTTGTAGGCTGAAGTTATTTGCTTTAGTGTACCAAAGACTTTTTATCTATGTATGCTTTAAATAATGAATAAAATTTTATTTATTTATGTATTTTTTTCCTCTGGCCAAGAGCACAGGGCAGGAAACTCATAAGACAGTTATTTACTTAATCATGTTGTCTCAAAGGATGAAACTGAAAAATTAATTTAGAATTTTTAATTTGCTATATTATCCCATTTTGAAACTGTATTTGTCTTTCCTTTTGCCTGTGTGTCTTAATGATATTTTTCAAGCATTTTAAGATTATAGATGAAATCCTGAAACCCTTGAAGAAATAATTTTACTTTTGGCTACCCTGTAACAGCAGGAAGGATCCTGGTTTGACTTTGATCAGTGGTCTATTACAGAAGTAGGGTAATAACTATTCGTTATTGAAAGTTTAAATCCTTGGCAGAATGCCTTCATCCCAGCAGTAACAAATATATCTTGCTCTCTTTGCTGCAGTGGATTTCACCCCAATTCAGTATAAGACTCCACCACCTCCAAAACCAGAAAAAATTATTCCTCCTTATAATGGATTTGGTTCTGAAGAAGATTCTTTGAGCTCATGTAAGAGTGTGGTTGTCAAAGCTGCCCATAAGGATTACAGGCAATTCCTACTGAAAGACAGGTATTTTGTGTGAAAAAAGAATTTCAATTTTTTAAATTATGTATTTTTGTGAAGGAGATAAATGTTATGTGGGGATGTTATTTGTTTCAGCAAAATATACAGCTCATCACACTTTTAAAGAACAGGTGCATGAAGCCTGAGTCAGTGACATGGTACTCCAATTTTCTGCAAATTCTCTAAAGTTTCTCTTTGGAGAAGGCAAATATTATGATCCTTCCATCCTCTACCTCCTTCCCGCTGCTGTCTTCAGTGGGAGTTTGACAGAAATCTTAGTCCAGGCATTAGTCAGGAATTTTGGATGATCCAGCAGACCAACACAGATTTGTTTTTGGTTGACTTTCTGATACTTTTTTTTTTGTCTGCTGAATTTCATGCAATTTACTGTAGCTACTACTGTAGCACTTTAGAGCTTTAGTTTCCATTATGAAATGGTTTATTAAGCAGCAATTATTGAAGCCAAAGAAAAAAGCAAAGTCTTCTGGAGAGCCTTTGTAAAAGAGGAGAGCTGTTAGAAAATGCTTGGGAATGCATTGACAGTGTGTATACAGACACTGCAAATTATTTTTAACACAATCACTTAATAAACAGCTAGCTAATAAGATCATCTGGTGGACCTGAATTTTTGGGAGATAATCCTAGTATGAATTGCTATTCAGAATTTGGTTTGAAAATATACATACCTAAATGTGTTATTCCTTTATAAATTTTCTGAAAAGAAACTTGATTTGCAACTCAACTTGAAAAAAAATTAATTCCAGACCTGGGCAGAGAAGTAATTTTCCCCAGAAAATTATTCTTTTTTATCTGACTGACTCTATCTGGTTCTGTTAATTTAAGCTAAAAATGGTTTTTGACAAAGTAGTGAATCTTATGCCATTTACCTTCTTGGTGCAGTAATAACACAATTAATGTATGTTACAAAACTCAGGAGAAAGCATATTTTAGGAGTGAAAACTTTTCTCATACTCTGTTTTTGATTTCTTAGCTGTTCCTTTGGTTTTTTAGATATGGCATGGACAGTAACATACTGCGCTATGGGGCGAAATTCATCACGGACAATGCTATCGACAAGCATCGTAAATTCATTATTTCCTTCTTCCTGAGTGATGACACCATTTCCATTTTTGAATATACAGAGAGAAACTCAGGTAAGATGTAGCAATGCCTCTAATCAGCCCCAGTTGCCCTGGCCATTTGGTTAGACTTTACAGTAAACATTGTGGCCAGACTCTGCAGTAGCAGAAGCGGGGATGTGGATTTTTAAATACAATGGGAATTACATCAGCAGGCCTGCTGCATTATCTTGCATAGCTGGATGTCATAGTAATTCATGATCTTCCTCACTCAGAATTACATAGTTCATTGCATGACAGTACTTCACAATATCCTGTGGGAACTGCAAGTGTAATGCCTTAGAACTTTTATTACATTTTAATTTGAAAATCTGACCTTTAAGCATTTGGTTTTGTTGTGGGTAACATACAGGAATAGTACTGTAACTGATGATAAATAGGGACAGGAAATATAAGACATCAAGAATGAAAGACTAAATCCTTTGTTTTGCAAAATTGTGTTATGAAACCTATACAGCATTCATTGTATAGAAGCAGCTCATGAAAGCCAAACAACTGTGACACTTTCTAACATACTTTACCATTAATCATGGAGTGCTGAGCATATAAAGAGGGAAGATTGCCCTGTGCTGAAGTCTGGATGTGTGTTTGTGTACAATACTGAACTGTATTCCAAGAGCCAGACTAATAGTGTTTTAGTGACAAATAAATGCTTTGTTACTTCTCAGTTGCTTGACCACATTTATCCTATTGCTGGAGCATGGTTGCCAAATGTTGTCATGTTTAAATTCCTTTGCCCCCATTGTCTGTTTTAGGCTGCCTCCAGCTGAGAATATGAAAAGTTTTGTGATTTTCAAGCATCTTTTTATTTTGGATGTCAGGAAGTCTTTCTATAGTTCAGAGAGATGGGAGGGCTTTGGCTAAGCATGACCCTGTTGGAGAGATTAGTGTCTTTCTGTGAAGCCCACTAACCATCTTCAGCAACAGTTTCAGAGCAGTTAACATCCAGAAGTGCCTTTTCAATCCAGAGAACCTCTGATGGCATCTCTGCTTGAAACCAAATATGAGTGCATAAATCGGGACCTCAACCTGAAATAAAATACAAGCAGTTTTCTGAGAAGTGTTCTAATAAGGTATAAGAGTACCTGCTTAGGACTTCAATGAGCATTCCCAGTTAATCCTGCTCCACTATAACATCAAGATTTAGCATTTTTATGGCATCAGTGTCTTGTTATCAATGTTTTACTCACTTCCTGGCATCCAGTGGCCTGAAATGATGCAACTTCTTTTGCTGCAGCTAAATAGATACATACACTTATATATATATATATATTTAATATGTAATGCTGCTGTAAGGGTCAAGAGCAGCTCAGTTCTCCACCAGTGAATGACGTGTTTGGAATTTTTTATGTTGAGAAGACATAAAGGGTGCTAAAGGTGCAGCTGCACTGTTAAATTGAAGAAGTTCAGGGAGCAGTTTGAATCTTGGACCCCAAGCATGTGTACTGCCTGTTGAGTCACTTCTAGTTCTCCTTTGCATCATTTCAACTGGACAAGGCTTCAGAGAGCCTTGAACACAAAGTAATAATAAATAAAGCTGTGACCTGAGACTCCAGATTTATCCCACAGCACCCAGAGAAGAGTCAAAGCCATGCACTGCTGAGCAGATGTGGTCAGCTGGTCAAGCCATCAGCAGCATGAGTGCCAGGCCAGAGATTGCTGCCTACCTTTCTTTTATTTTGGAATGAGAATATGTGCTGGGATTTCATCTGGGAGCCCATTGAACACTGCTGGTCAAATAAAATGTGGAACAATGAATGGGTAAATTTGCCCACTAATAATATCAGATGCTTCAAGGCACATATGAAAGGCATGTGTCTGTAAGTGAACTTTTAACTTCCCTTTAACTTTACCACCCTTAAGAGGTGTTGGAAAGGTGAAATGGAAGGGTATGGCTGAGAACTGGGAATTGGAGAGTTCAATGAGAACAGCATTGAAGAGGCAAGGAATGTGGTGGAGGAGGTAGAGCAGTAGCTGGAAGGAGACCTGGGTCTGCACAAGTTTTTTTGTTCCCACCTTCCTTTTCTTTCTATGTCTTTTCTCTCACTATCCCTCCTTCATTTTAGTCATGTCTGAAGGAAAGGTGAATGAGTTTCTTCAATGTTAGGAATGAGAAGGATTTGTAAAGGTCAGGTAATGGTGGCTAAAGAAAAGGAGTAAGGCAGCCAAAATAACAACCTGGCCATCCCTTCTGTGCACAGGTGCAGAGGGCTATTTTTACCTTTTTATTGACATGATCTGGTACAAATTGGCAAGTAATGCTTCAAATCCCAATCCTAAAATGGGAGTAATAAATTGCTCTTAGTTTTTTCGGTTCAGCAATCTGAAGGTTTCAGAGAAGTACTTCACTCTAATATTAGTAACACTAAAAATCTATGAAATTCACAGGGCTGGACATCTTGAAGCACTTCTTGAGATGGGGATCAAAGCATGAGAACTTTGGCTCCCCATGAAGATCACAACCACTTTTTTACTCAGTGTAAGATGCAGCCAACAGCTGTACAAACACCTGCAAACTCTGATCTGATCTTAATGGGAGAGGGTCTTTCGTGGTGGTGTTTATTTTGTGCTTTGAGCCTGGCTTTTGTAGATTTCCATCAAAATTCCTTATCAGGTTTCAGTGTAAAATCTCTAACTTAATGAGATATTTTCAGTCATTTTTCTTTATATCACTTGTAATGTATTAACCTGTAACATTTAAAAAGCCATTATGGAACAGAAATAGGTTTCCAATATAAGTGCACAATTGCAGGGAAATAGAGAGGCAAGAGTGAATTTCCAGTCTTACAGAGACATATTAAATATTAAAAACAGTTGCCAGGATTATATAACCTGAGAATTTCTTATTTGTTTTTATAGCTGGATGAAAAGGAATGTGTTAACATTAGAGTCACATTAGTTATTTGAATTGGTTTTTGATTCAAGCAAGGTCTGATGATTACCATAATGGAGGGTTTTTTTGTCTTTTATGGTGATAATAAAGCAATTAAGACAGACATCTGCTCCAAACTCTGGTTTAATAAGTACTTTGGGTTTCACATTCATTTATAATTTTGACAATAAAAGGCATTTGATTACACTGTTCATCAGCCTTTTATTGGACTTGCATCAGTACCTGATATTAAGGCATCATTAAATGTAACTAAAGTAAGATTTTGGCTTTTGGCTTGGAAGCTGAAATATCAACAGGAAGCAAACCCCAGAGTTGTAGGGCACATATCCCAGTGAAACTAAACACGTGACAGAAGGTTTTCCAGAAAGCTTGGTACATGCAATGCAGTCCTGTGGTACACCAGAAGTTAATACAGGAAAGTGAAATGTTCCCTTTAGCATTCTACCCACCCTTGAGTACCTTGTGCAGTTTCTAGTGACACAAATAAAATCATTATACTGTGAAAAGGAACCATGTGATATACCCACCTCTCAAAGCAAAGAGCAGATCACAGTTAAATTGCATTGCCAGAACAAAGTGGGGAAGACAGTATCATGTCACTCCTACATTTTTAAAAAATTTCAAAAGCTTTTTAAAATAAGTTAGAATTACAGTGCATTAGAATTCACAATCATCATAGGAAAGCTCTCTCTAAAGTTGTGATTTTTATTTTCCCTTTTCAGCTTTTAACAATTTATGGATAATTGCCTGCATCTGAGTGTTTGGATCTTAGGTTTCTTAAGGGCTGGTTCCAAGGCTGGTGATGGGGTTATGGGAACGATTTGAAGAGGCACATTTCTGTCCCATTTTAAAGAAAAGCAAAGCAGGGAAGGTGTTTGGCAGGCATTCAAATGAGACATGTACAGAATGTGCACAATGTCACTGTTGCTGTGGACACTGGCAGAGACAGTCCTTTCAGCAGTGAGAGGGAGGGGAAGAGAGTGTTCTGAGACAGGAAACTGGAGCTCAAAATGTGGTATTTAAATACAAATAATCAGGTTTGGGGTGTCTTTTTGTTGATGGCTTGGAGGTCTTTTTGTGTGTTTGTTTTTTTGTTCCAAGTAAAGCCATAATTAATTATTTTTTATTCTATTCCCACAGGGATAGCTGGTGGGAAGTTCCTGGAAAGAGGTCGCATTAAGAAGCCTGGGCAGGAACTCTTTAAGAGTGAGCCATCTGAATACTACAAGGCTCAGGATCTGTTTGTTGGAGCCAGAGTTTGTTTCCATGGTCACAGATTTCTTTTGGTGGATGCTGATGAATACACGTTCAACTACATGGAGAGGAATGCAAATGAGGTGAAGCAGGCTCCTGTTAATTTCTGTCAACTCTCAGGACTGTGGTTTATCCATATATTTTTCAGAATTATTTATACTGTTTCCTCACCCAAAGCTCACAGCCCTCTCAGCTCACAGTGCTCTCTTTCTAGCAATGGATTTAGGAGATGCCAGCTGGGAGTGCACACAAGTCTGGCCATTCTTTTATGTCCATTCCCTTTTCCTTTCTTAGAATCCACTCGGTCTGCATTAGGGGTTGTGACAAGGAATATCCCTGCCTATTCCTTCTTGAGGCTGTTCATGAACCCCTTGTCCCTGAGTTGATCTAACCCTTGCTGAACCTACAGATACTGTCAGCTTCCACAACTTTCTGTGGCAGTAGGCTGAAAAGTTCACTGCCTGCTATGAAAAATAAATATCTGATAAAAGAAGTATCTTTTATCTGTTTTAAACCAGCTTCCTACTAGTTTCAAGGCCAGTTCTACTGTTCTAAGGTTTGGGGAAGATCCCATTCACCTGGTGCACAACCTTCATAATTTTGTAAATCTAAGACATTCTTCCCCCTTAGCCTAATCCTGTGCAGCTGAGAGTCTGCTTTTTTTAGTCTGTCCTTGCAAAATAACTGTGAGTTGTAGAGACTGGAACAGTGTTCAGTACTGAAGATGTGGACACATCCAATTTTGTCTTACTGATGATGCTATTTTATGTTCTGAATTGACTCTTTGGGTGCACACACATTTTTCTACCAAAATGTTTCCCTTGTAATATTAGAAATTCATATCACAGTCAGGAATTCAAGCTTACAGTGTTTATTGAGTTTTACTGTCTTCTTGTTGCCTTCAGAAGGGAAAGCAACAATAAATTGCTAGCTGGGGTGCCTCTGCTGCTTTATACTTTAGCAGAATGGTGCAATTTTTTGTAAATTATCTGGATTAGCACCATCTGCCTTCCCTGGAACAACAAGGAAGATCTGAAAAATGCTTGTGGATGTGAAATGATAAAGCTGCTAAATGCTTAAAGCAGTAAACTACAAAGCTGAAACCTCAAAAATACAATCCAGTGTGTTTCCTTCCTCCTGGATGGTTTCTCCTCCTGGAAGAATCAAAACCAAACATTTTCTCCAAAATGCAGAGCTCATCTTTTGAATGTAAGTGTTGTAAATAAAGGTTTTAATGCAGCTGGTAGAAAAAAAAGGTTGATTCTCCCAGAAGCAGGTGCTTCACTCACATCCTTTGACTAGAGCTCCAGAAGTTTGCCTCATCATCAGGGCATCACACACTCAAATCACAACAACTTCAGCAATTACTAGAGAAGATCAGAGCTGGAAGATTGTTTGGAAAAAGGGGAAAAAATAAAAATGGCCTTTTGTTAGTTGTTTATATAATTAGAAAACAAATAATTCTCCTTCTGAATAGACAAGAGATTTCCTTCCAGCAGAACACATAAGTAGATTTTCTGAAAACTAGTGAAAGGAATCTGTATGGAATGTTTTTTCACGGAAATTGCCATTTTGGCCATAGTTCTATAAGCATATGGTGATTTAGATGAAATTTTGATTGATAATCATAGAGCAGATGAATATTGAAAATTTGTTTGACACCATCTAAGATAGTTGGAAAGTTTTAATTTTCTGCTCCAAAATTATACTAATTGTATTGTTTTTATGTCCAAGGAAGAGAAAAATCAGAGTTTTGTCATTTTGATTGCCACCTTGACTGAAAGTAACTTCAAGGGCCTAGTTCAAAACTTTTCAGCATTTCTGGTGTTTTTTTTCAATTTGAGGGGAAAAATATTTATTTAGAAAGTGTATATTTGCTTGCAAAACAGAACAGGTATGTTGTACAAAGTCCTACTGATATTATCCATGTTTGGGAAGGTCTGTTTTAAACAAGGCATCATTGGAAGGGAATTCAGCATCTCTGAACTATATCAATTTTTAAAACTTTGCTGTGTGCTGCAGCACAAACATGGAAAAGCATTTTACTCCCACTGAATTCAGCATAATAATCTCTGAGTTAAGCAAAACAATCAAACCAAACTAGGCTGTGACTAGAAACATGTCAGGAGTTACATGAGAAGGGGGAAAGCTGGTGAAATTATTGCCATGCTGCTCAGATACTCAGTGCCTATGTAGGTGTTTGGAATATGTAGTTTAGGAAAAAAATATGTAAAAAAGCTGTTTTGATACTATAGAGAAAAGCTCTTAAATATTCAGAACACTTTGTCCATCCTGAAAAACTCTGCTCTCTGAATCCTTCTGCTGAGTCTTTTCTCCTTGTTCCTTGCTTGATCAGCAGAAGGCTGTGTGCTTATGCCCAAACACTAACATCTTGGAGAGGGGCCTGGAAAAGCTGCTGCCTCTAAAACCTTGATTGCTGGTCCAGCTGCTCCAAGCTGCTGCTTGCAGGGCATTGCCTGCCAGGGCTGCACCTGGGGTTTTGGCATAGGCAGAAATTGTCTTCTCCAATTCTGAGAAGCAAGTGCTGATGTATTGATTAAACTTGGATCAATTTGTACTGCTCTGGTAGTGCCATAGGGACTTTAAATACCCTTTTCTAGATCACTTTGAACTGATACAAAGCTGTGGATACACTTAAGCACAGTTGGGACTGAGGCCTGATTTTTATGTCCTGGTCCTTAATGCTAGCCATACCAAATTTCAAATAATTGCTATTGGAAGAAATGGGAGAAAAGTATTTTCAGACAGTTAATTGTGCTTTTTAAGCTAGATAGAGCATGACAGATAGCAGATAATCATACTTAAAGTCACCCCCAATTTAATGACTAAATACTTCTATGTTTTATATTAAAAATGAGAACAGTGAATAAATCTTTGGTAGAGCATTAACATAACAATCTGAATATAGATTGAAAGCCTTAGTGCTTCAGTTCTTTTTAATCTGAGTTCGAATTTATTTTAATTGTTTATTTAGGAAGAAATAAGCATTTAAGCATTTTTATACAACTGGTAAAATTGGTTCCTGAATAATTTCCAATGTGCTATGTAAGACAATGTAGTCCAAAATGAATGAGACTGTTTGTTGGAACATTTCACTGGAGCCAATAGTGAAAGATTAGCTTTAACATGGTGAAATTTATGACTTGAGAACTCAGCGAGGTTCACCAACATAAAATGAGGAGCAAGTTATTAGAACTGTACTTCTGCTTTAAAAATGCAATGTTTCAAGAAAAACTGGATGTTCTTTTATGTAGCTGCACTAAACTTTCTGAGGGTGCATGATCTGATGATTTTTGTTTAATTGTTTATATTCTTGATAGCCTTACTGAGATTCCCATGGGCCCATTTCTCCAGCCTGGACAGGTCCATCTGGATGGCATCCTATCCTTCAGGCCATTATAACTGATGTCTTACTTTCCTCTTTTAAGTTCCCCATGGCTGATATTTCTGTTGTCCTCAAAAAACTGAAGAACATGACTGAATCTCGTGCCAAAGAAATCAGAAAGAAATTTGCTACTACTGACCCTGAGTCTACCAATGTGATTGGGTATGACACTTTCAGGTAAGACAGTGGGTTTTGGGTTTTAATATTTAATAAAAGCACATTCCCCCAAAATGTATGAAGCATAACTGGGTTTTGATGCTTTCTGCCCAGCAGCTGACAAGTAGTATAGATTTGTTTTGCATTTACTTGGAGATTATGTGTGAAAAAGAAAGTAAAATTTTGCTCCAGAAAAAAAAAAGTGATAGTTTCAAGAAAGCTGAAAAGCACAACAGAAATCTGTCTGCTTTTTATGGAGCTGTCACAGAGTGTTGTGAAAAAGGGCACAGTCAGCAGTAATATATATGCTGAAGGGTGAAGAAAAGTCCATCCTGAGAGTCAAACAGTAGTTTTCAAAATTCAAGTAGGAATGTTCAAGTTGCCTCCAGAAAGTGGTGTTTGAGTTTTGAACCATTGGTAAAGAAGACAATCTTTACAGAACTAAAGTGTATTGAAATTATAGAAGGCAGTGCTAAGCATGTTTAAAAAAGATTGGAAAGCAGTAGTGAGCACAATAATTCATACTTGGATAGTAATTTAAGCATAGATAAAGGGAGCAAAAATCTGAATTCTGGCAATGATCCGGATATGGCAATGAGTAGATGTTGAGTTACTTGAAAGAGGAAATCATGTTCAAATACAAACTGATATAAGTTTATCCCACAGTCAGAATACTTGAGTGCATGAGCTGTGTTGGGCACAGTACTGGTAAGGTTAATGATGTGAAACAGAGGAGAAAACTACCTAGAAGCATTTGGTTTTCACAGCAATACACTGTCTATTTAGGAGCTGTCATAATAACTAAGACATGGAAGTAGATGAGTATTGCATGGAATGTCATCTCCATAGGAATGCTAACCAAGGCAAGAATTACTTGAGAAATAGATCAGCAGAAGGTTCTTTCAGCAATGCAAAGTTAAAGCAGCAAGAGATTAAAACAAGCTGGTATTCAGAAATGAAAAATAAGTGATTTAAAGGTAGGGTTTAAACTAAGAGAGGCCACATTTTTTGACAGCTTTTGGTTAAAATATTTCTGAACTCAGATATTTTATGCAGCAGAAGCAAGATTTTGAATTGCTAATTGCATTAGGAGGGAAGATGTTATTACTTGAATAAGAAGGAAGACAATTGAAAGTTCATGTTTAATGGGAGAAAGTTTCTGGCACCTGGAAAAGACTTTAAATTTATGTACAAGGTAACTATTAAAAAAAAAAGGTTTTAGTTCAAATTATGAAATAATCATCTGCAAAACTTTGTGCATGCACTAAGAGCAACTCAAAGGTTTGGAACATTTGTCTGATAGAATTAGGGAAGCAAACTTTTAGAAGGGATGATTGGGCTTTTAAATGGCAGGGAAAGGTTTTTATTTCATCCAGAAGAGGCTCAGTTGGGTGTAAATTTAATCCTGGACATAATCTGTGCAGCTGTGAACAGCTCAACTGTTTAATTTAGGGTGGTGCTATTCTGTGACATGGAGAGAGATATGTCTGATCATATGGTATTGAGGGACTTGGTTTCAGCCACAAAAAATGCAGGAGCCCTCTCCATGAGCAGGAAATCTGGGGAACCCAAATAATCAGAGTTTTCTGGGCCTCACAGCTCACCTGGGCCAGTCTCAACATCCTTTAATGGTCCCCATCCCTCCTGTGGGGGAAGGCCTGGGGTCTAACAGGGGATGTTCACACTGCCAGAGGAAGAATTTGCCTCTAAGGAACTTTGAACATTTGTGCTCTATAGATATAGCAGCTTTTGCTTCTGCTAGTTTGTATTACATCCAGTAATCTAAAGACTCTCATTATTATTATCATCTGTGTATCTTATTTTAGAATGAAAGAAGCATTTTTAATGACAAAAACAAGAGCACTTCTTTACATCTATGAAAATTCCAAGATACTTTTATGAGAACAGAATATCTTTTCTTTCAGTTTCTTCTTGTGTACATCTTTGTTTATTTTTAATCTGCTATGACAGTTGATGACTATAACAACAAATGATTATTTTTAGTACAGGCAATTATCTGTATGACAGCTTCAATGACAATCCTCTTTCCTTATCTTAAATACAGCTGAGGCTTTACTGTGCTCTGATTTTGGCTGTTCAGATTTCTTCCTTTCTACCAATATCATTTTATATAATCTGCATTTAAAATTACATCTATAAGTATGATGTACTGAAAAGAATTGTAATTACACAATTTACTTTAACTGCTTTCAGAACCCAAATCTTCAGTACTTCATCCAGGAAATAAATATGTGATGTACACTGAAGCTATCCCCTAAGCTATCATTAGAACTATTGAAAGCTTTGTTAAAAAGAGAATTAAAAAATAATTAAAACTTAGATGCCTGTGCATCACACAGCCCTATCCAGTCTGTTTTTTCTCGTAAGCTACTGGCAAGACTGTTTTCTGTTAGAGACAAAGAACCATGTGGGTCTAACAAAGATGCCTATCTTCAATTCAGCTTGGGAAGCAGCTCTCTTGAGCAGTTAATTATGGTTTCCTCTTTCTGTAACAAATTCAGATTGCAATCTGTCTTATTCTTCTAGAACAACAAAAAAAAAAGAAGTAAAACAAGAGATAGCTAAGCTGTGGGAACAATTATTAAAGCTTGTTGTTTTTTTTGTCAGGGAGAGTGTAGATGTCATTGTGTTTGTGAGTCTTGGGTCTTACTCATTAGGCCTTCACAATCACTAAAATATTCCTTAATTCCCAAGTGAAATGGTTTTATCTGTGGGTTTTGGTCACTGACTGGATCAAGAAAAGAAAAGACTTTTAAAATCCTGACACTGTGCCGTGTATGGAAATCCAGTCTGTGGAAATGGCTGATGTTATCTACAGCCCCCAGCTCTGCCAGCCCAAGCACTGGAGTGCCAGGTTTATCAGGCAGCATTGTCCTCTGTGTGCTGTGGTGTTTACTGAAGGCTGCAGGAAGGAGGCTCCAGCTTTGACTGGATCTCTGAATGCTGCTGCAATATAAATAATAATATCCAGTAAGTAGAAAAATAATACAAGATAATGATAATATTAGTAGATGGACCAGCTCTTGGTCATTAAGTTTGTGTAATCTCAAATAAAGTTTGCTACTGTCAACAACTTGTCACTTCCTTGTATTTGTTTCCTGCCACTGCAAATAAAAGATTAATCTCCTTTATTAAATATGAAAAAGCAGTTGAATCAAAGTAGACACTCTACAGTGTTTAACCTTTCTTTAATAGTTGTGTAAGTGCTATCATATTACATGAAGTGATGCTTTTGTTTGAACAGGACCACACAAGCCTCTCAGAGGAAGCAAGTGAAGAACTATGTTTCTGGTTAAAAGTTTTCAAATTTGGAAGGGTCTTAAGTTTCTGTGTTTTCAGTTCACATGTGGATCTTAAAGATATCCCTCATCAGATTAATTCAACTATTCAGGTATTCTCGAGGCAGCCATTTAGGTCTTGTGTGAGAACTTTGTGCGTCACTACTAATTTCTTCCATTTGTTTTCAGGGATTGGTGTTTAATCACAGTGATTCAGTGTCCTCTTAGGTATCACAAGGTACAGCACTAATTGCACCAGCAATTCTGGTGAAGTTTATTCTTAGTGCAGCTTATCCAGAAGAATTATATATAATTAATCTAATTTTGACTGAGACACATAGGCCTATGCTGATACTTGCTTGTTAAAAAGCCTGGTTGAATGTGAGAGCACCAGAGGCAGATGTTTGGGATCATAGAGCCAATGCAGTTACACTAATCCAGATTTGACAAGAGGCCATGTAACAGCTGAGGGAGCTGATACTGTCCCATCAGATGGGTCTCAGGAAAATTTCTTCTACCTTGGGCTGGGCTGATGTGTCTGAGCAGCACACACAAGCTTGAGAGAGCATATCTCAGGCTCATCCCTGAATGGGTTCTGATTTTCCAGTTACAGCATCCAGGTATAAACTGCTCTTGCTGCTCCTCCTCTTTACATTCTTGCCAGGGGAACTTGTGATTTGGTGCAATTCTCTGTATGGCATCTCTGGTAGAACACTTCAGTCATGGTTAGGATGTATTTTTGTATGCATTGACAGCTACTGAGGAAATTTGGACATCCTCCCCCCGATTAGTGATTATTAACTGGTTTTAACTTATTTTCTTAAAACTAATGTAGGCTGTTGTTTTTGTGAATAGAAATTGGATAGTCAGTGTCGCTGGTGGAGGATTTTCAGAACATGAAATTATGACTCTTGGGCGTCACTATGGCATGAGAGATGACAGTCAAACAGACCTGCTCCTCCTCCTTTCAGAGGCTCATGAAAAACTAAAGAAAAATTCCTTTGAATATTTTGAACAACTGATTGCAGTGTTTTTGTACAACGACCGAGAAAAGTAAGTTTTCCTCTCTTTATCCCAAGCTGTTATTTGAGAAGCTCTTCTTGTAAACCCACCTACTTTCTGTTTGTTGCTGAGCAAATGCTATATTGTGGCCAAAGAATATTTTGTGTAATGTTAAGCCTCTCACAGCACTTGACAATAGACAGGAAGAGGACAGCCTTTTTTGTCTATTTTACATTTTGTATGTGGACTTTTTATTGTAAATGCTGTAGTGAACATTCTGGGACATCAGATACCATTTCATGGGCAAAACACAGGATTTTAAATCAAAGAAGAGAAATAGTGACTTAAGGGGGGAAATGAAGAAAGAATTTGGATTCCTTATGTGACTCATTTGCCCTTTTTGTTCTCTGATGTCACAGATAAAGAATCACAGAGACTCACTGAGGAAGTGAGAAAGGCTACAATGTGACCTTCAAGTTTCTCAGCTTTGCAATAGCAAAATTTCAGAAAACTTTGTTGTGTTTTTCTCTATCCTGATATTCCTCATGTATTTTCCTAGGCACAGAAACATTTGCTTGAAGAAAACCTGGAAAAGACCTAATGAATATTTCTACCCCTCTCTTTCTGATGTGCAGGTGTGGATTGTTGCCCTATGAGACCTGCAGGACTATTTTCAAATCCTTTAAGTTGCCACTTCCTGATGATCTTCTAGAAACTTTACTGACTAGGTAACTTAAAGGCAGATAGTGTGACCAGCATGCATGTGTGCAAATCAATGCTAAATATCTACTGCAGACACAAATCCTCAGAATTTGTCATATATCTAATATGAATCATTTCATGATGCAGATTTTGTGTCTACACACACACAGACTTTTCTATTTATAGAATATTTATAATCAACTGAGATGCATCCATCTTAGCAGCTTCTCATCATTTTGCCTGGCATGGTAAATCATCTGGGGTTTGGCAGAATTCTGTGGAATTAATCTTTCCAGAGTCAGGTACTGATACTTATAATTTTCAATGAGATTCACTTTTCTTGCTTTAGTTACTGTGTTTAGATGTGAGGTAAAAACGATAATCTTGGGAAAGCACATTGTGTGAGTTCCAAGGACCACATGAACACGAATACAATGAAGTGTCTTTGTCAAATAGCACCAGAAGTAAAAAAAAATTAGTTTGCTGCTCCTAGTAATCTCACCCAAAACATTTTATTGTAATTTTTAAAAAGGCAAAGGAGTGTTGGCATGGCTTTGGTACTTTTCCATAACACATTTAGCTTTTTTGTGACAAATTGCTTTGCTAGCTGTATTAATAAGAAAAGAAGTGAAAGGAACTACTATTTAGTGCACTAGTATTAAAGACTAGAGTTCAGAGTAAGCTGTGGTGCTCTGAACACTCATGTCTTGTTGAGTTTTGTTTTTCTGGCCAGATTTTCTGGAAATAGGTTTAAATGCATATTTACTGGTTTCTTCTTTACCTTGAGGGAAATCCTTAATCACTTGTTTTGTCTGTGCTTTCATACTGTGTTAAAAACAGGTTGTCTTCTGTCATGTTTATATGCTTTCAGGTAATACACTTCTCTTGATTTCAGGAGGAATTGTAAATTAAGTATCTGGGTTTAGTAAATAATGAAAATGCCCATGTCAGGCAGAAATGTGGAAGCCATTTTGATAAAGCTTTTTCATAGTGCTGTTCATCACTTCTGACACTGAGTTATGAGCATGAGTCTTCAGAAACGTCTGAATTTCAACAGTAATCTACAACTGATATTTTAGAACTCCCACCAAGCTGCCCAACTCAATTGTTGAAGGACAATTGACATCCCATATTAGACAAGGGGTTCTTACAGATTCCACTTCTAAAGGGCTGAACTTAAATAGGTGCACAACAAGGCACTGGAAATCAATCTTTCTTTCTTTCTTTCTTTCTTTC
>VWYI01034711.1:77147-111973 GCA_013399455.1 Anthoscopus minutus | reverse complement strand
TCCAGTGGAGAAACGCTGCTTGTGTGTTCTGAGGTTTTGATGATATCCAGGTAGGAATGCTTGGCTCCTCTCCCTGGGTGTAGCATCTCCCAGTGGGATGATGTAATTTTATCAGTCATGCAGTGACACTCAGTGTCCCATTAACACAAGATATCCCTGGAAGGAGGATGGGTTGTGGAAGAGATAAAGAACACTGCCACACCTGGTTTTAACAGCTGGCCCATTAACAGAAGATACCCCCCAGTTATGAGGGATGGGTCATGAAAGAGATAAAGAAAACTGCCCCACATGGTTTCAACAGATGGTAATAGAATACATACTTCTGGTTACATCTTGCATTGCAGCACAAGACACAAGGTAAGCAAAGCTAAGCTCTTCTGTTCAAAACACTGTGAGTAACATTAATGAAAAAAATTATAAGTCTGTGAAATTACTGCTGTTCAGTCCTGCCCCGCTCACTAACATCAGCAATGAATACTTAGAACTGGATAACATTTTTTGTAATGAAAAGTCACTAAAGCTTTAGTGAATATTTTGAGCTGGTGGTTTAGCAGAAAAAGAAGTTGCAAAGAGCGCGCTTGGGAAAGTTGTCTTTTGTTATGGGTACAAAGCCTTTTAATTTGCAGTTTACTCAGGAATGCAAATTTCCCAAGAACTGAATCAGGTACAAAATACTAAATCATTAAAGTATCTATGTTTATGGTTTAATCCCAGCTGGCAGCTTAACCACATGCATTTGCTCACTCACTTTTCCTAGAGGGATGGGGGAGAGAATTGGAAGAATAAAAGCTAGAAACTCATGGGTTAGGATAAAGGTAGTTTAATAGGGAAAGAAAAAACTGCACCCAGGCAAAGCAAAACAATAAATTGATTCACTGCTTCCCATGGGCAGGCAGGTGTTCAGCCTTCTCCAAGAAAACAGGGAGGCTGGAACTAGATGCTCTTCAACCAACCCCTTCCAACCCACACCATTCTATGATTCCATGAAAAAAATATTACCAAGTTATTCTTAATGTAACAACAGTGTCTTGATAAATAAATCTATTTAACTCTGTCAGGAAAAAAACATATTTATAGAGATCATGCTTAAATAAGTGAATGGATAATATGGAGCAAAGAAAACCCTATTTTTAGTGTTCTTTTTAGCATGTGCCCAGTTCTTATTAAGATGAGTGAGTTGGCACAATGTTTTTTGTAAAATTGCTATTGCTGCTTCTGCTCATCCATGTTTGTGAGTGCAAAATCCAACAGCAGTGTTGAACTCAAGCCACTGGAACCATGTAATGTTTCTGTTCTCCTAGAGACACCAAAGTGACAGAAAGTTGTTGACAAACTGAAGCTTATTGAAATAATAAAAAAAACCCAACAAAACTAAAACAAGCCCAGACCAGAAAACCTTATCAGGAGATTGTGCAAGCTAATGGACTTGGACGAAACATGTAAAATGTATGTGTCAGATTGTCACCTGGAGATATTAGGTTGGAAATATGAGTTGTGCATTTCACCAGATGTCTAAGAAACGTGTCAACGAACAAATGAGAGATGTGGAAAATAAACCTCTGAGTTTGCACATGGACCTGAGTTTTCAGAAAATAGACTATATTTTGTTGCTCTATAGTTTAAGGCAATTTCAAAGGCCAGATTTACTGAATGTCAACAATATTTACTGTCAAGAGCAAACCAGGGCCAGGACTTCAGAAAAAACAAGTACATTGGAAAACAATGAGTGTGTTCCATGCTATAGTGTAAGGAGTCCCAAAATAGAGGGAAGGGGGAAGGATGCAGTGCAATATGTCTCTGACAAAAGTTGAGGTAATTCTGTAACTACCTGCTGTGTCTAAATATATGTGAACAAAAAGGATTAAGAGGCATCTGTACTCTGGAACATACCTATTTACTGAAGTAAGGCCATAGCTGAGAAGTTTGAGAATTAGAGAACCCACAAAGCTGCTGTTTCCCACTGTTTGGACAATCTGGCAGCTGCTTCTTACAGGTATTACATCTCCTTACAGCCATGCCACAAGGGGCTCCAGGTAGTCAAAGAAGAGATGTCAGGTTCTGACATGGTAGGTCTGTGGTACTTTTACACTCAAGGTCCTTGGAAATGGAGAGTGACCTGAGGCTGCCCTCCAGGACAGCATGGGTGTAGGACACACCTTGAATTTATGCTGCTCCTCAGAAACAGCTGTTCCCACCCTAAGCTCCGGTCTGTCTGGAGGTCCTCTGAGCCATGTGGAAGCCCTTAATGGCCCCAGCAGCCACCATTCTTTTGTAGAATCAGGACAGAAAGGAAGAACAGCATTGCTCAGAGAGCTGCACAAGGGATCATCCTGACTAATAAGGTGGAGTTAGGAGAAGGGAAACAGGCTGGATACCAGCAGCAGCTTTCTGAAAAAAAGATACTAAACATATCCTACTCCAAAGAGGAATTATGGAACCTACTGTTTTCAGAGGGCATTTAAAAGCAGACTAGGCATAGCATGAGAAAATCTACTGCAGGGACCAGTCCTGCACTAAGAGATGGATTCAAAACTCTAACTTCTGTTTTGCATCTGACTTACCCCTTTCTGCTTGTTTATGATACTATTACTTCTCACTAAATTACATCTATATAATATGAGAGCTGCTGTGGTGCTACCTTCCTATGTTCAGCTTGGGGATCTCTTTTTAGCTCCTCTTCAGCCATGTTCTGGGTGTAAAGAGAGGTCATACTGACAACACAGCAACTTGCTGCTGTTCTTCATTTGCATTAAGTCCTTTCTTTGTAATCATTTTCATGACAGAATTATTAGATTTAAGACTCAGCAATGTTCTGCTTTTTGAAGGTTTTCAGTCTTTCTAAACCTTTTTCAGACATTTAAATAACCTTTATGTTAATCTATGACAATTTCAGAGGTACATGAATAAGAAGCCAGATGTCACAGAGTGTATTTCAGAAATATAAGCAATATGAGAAATGCCATCTTTTGCACTGAACCAGCAGTGGCTTAAATTATTGACACAGTGGTGTACTTTGCTCTTTTTTTACAATAATCTGGCAGCCAAATAAAGCCTTCATTGCCACCTGGAAGAAGTGTACAGTTTTCTCCTGAGGGTATTTTTTAAAAATTTCATGCTAAGATACAAACAGAAAAAAAAACCCACAACAAAACAAAAAACACAACAAAAAACCCACGAACCAACCAAATAAACAAACAAAACCTGCTGGAAAAGGTGATTGCATGCAATAAACAGCAGAAATCACTTTGCTGGTGATATGGTCATGAAACTTTATCTGGAACCCTACGAAAGTTCTCACTGTCAGGTGATATCAAATTATTTCACAAATACTGAGAAAATCCCCTGTTGCCATCTGGCAAGATACTCAGATACTGTATCAAGAGGACTTCTCTTGCTACAATGTCAAATAAGGCTCACAGAAGTAATTAGAGGAGAGGGAATACCACGTGTGAAAAGAAAGGACAAACTCCATGTACAGAAAAATTGCACAGATTTTAGAACTGCAAGTCAGCCAATGGAAAGGACTAGGTCAACAGGAGAGAGAAGAATGTCATCTTTAAAAGCACTCTGTGTGTGTTTGCAGTAAACCTCAGGTCTTTGAGTCCCTTACATTCCAAATACTTGAGGGGGATGGTGGGGTGCGGCATAGGAGTGGAACAAAAAAAGACCAAAAAAACCCACAACAGGGTCATTAAGGACTCCACAATTAAACATTCATGGAGTGAGTTGTAGGGCTGCCTTACACTTTCTTACTGACATCTCCATCAGAAAGACTATTCATTCTTTTAAAACCACCTATTTTTTTCAAAATGTTAGATAAATACAAAGACTCAATAGCTTTTGAATCATATTTTAATTTGTCTTTGCATCATACAGGTATTGTTAGTACTCATCCTCAGATGCGTTTAGCCTGAAAAATTTTTAGAGTTCAAAGGACATTTACATACTAAGTTCAAGATAATTGGTCAGAAATAGACAACATGGAAGGAGCCAGGTTGTCTAGGTGTTGAGCAGTTCTCAGTTCCCAGTGGCATGCCTTTGTAACTGCAGTGTACATGGACCTCAGCGGTTTGTGGTTTTCTGAAGCCTGTCCCTAAGTGTAAAGGTAACCATAGGCATAACCCTAAACCTAGGTGAAGGAGTAAAAGGAGCCATGGGCTAAGTCAGGTGCCAAGCATAAATATGTAAAGGGAGACACTTTTTGGTGGTATTCAGTTCCCTTTGGCATGCCAATTGTTACTGCATAGTCACTGGAGCTCTGGGGTTTGTGGTTTTCTTAACCCTAACCCTAGTTTTAACCCTAACATTAGGCAGTGCAGTAAAAGGAGCATTGGACCAAGGTTGGGGCCAATTAGAAGAATATGAAAGGAGACAGGTTGTGGCAGTTCTCTGTTGCCCTTGGCATGCCTTTTGTAGCTGCAGTGTGCTTGGAGCTCTGGGCTTTGTGGTTTTCTGAACCCTAACCCTAGGCCTAACCCTAACCCTAGGCAGAGGAATAAAACGAGACATGGGCTGAGTCTGGTGCCAAGCAAAAAGATGTGAAGATGGTGGTCTTGTGTTCCTTTTGGCATGCCTATTGTTACTGCATAGTCACTGAAGCTCTAGGCTTTCTGGTGTTCTGAACCCTAACCCTAGGCATTACCCTAACCCTAGGTTCAGCACTAAAAGGAGCCATAGGCTGAGTATGGTTTTAAGCAGAAAGATGTGAAGATAGGCATTTCTTGGCAGCCTTGTGTTCCCTTTGGCATGCCTATTGTTACTGCATAGTCATTGGAGCTCTGGGCTTTGTGGTTTTCTGAACCCTAACCCTAGGTCTACCACAAACCCTAGGCATAACCCTAACCCTAGGCAGAGGAGTAATGGAGCCATGGGCTGAGTCTGATGCCAAGGGGAATGGTGTGAAGGGAGGCATTATTTTGCGGTCTTGTATTCCCTTTGGCATGCCTATTGTTACTGCACAGTCAGTGGAGCACTGGGCTTTGTGGTTTTCTAAACCCTAACCCTAGTTTTAACTCTAACCCAAGGCAGTGCACTAAAGGGAGCCTTGCGCCAAGGTTGGTGCCAAGCAGAAAGGTACGGAAGGAGCCAGATTGTGGCAGTTCTCTGTTCTCCTTGGCATGCCTTTTGTAGTTGCAATGTACTTGGAGCTCAGGGCTTTGTCGTTTTCTGAACCCTAACTTTTGGTTTAAGCTTAACTCCACTTGTAATTGTAACCCTAGGCAGGGCAGTAAAAGATGCCTGTGGCTGGTTCTGGTTCCAAGCAGAATGATATGACGGTATGCACTTGAGTGGAAGGTGTACATGCTCATGGTATAAGACATGGCACTGGACGATCTTTAAGGTCCCTTCCACCTCAAACCATTCCTCTATTATGATTCTCTCGGTTAACCTGAGATTCATACTCTTTGATGCTTCTTGGCTTTGTCAGAAGTCAGCAGGCTCTGAGAGATTTATCCCAAGGAAATGTGCTCAAGTCTTTCTCTTTCATTAGGTGTGCAACAAACAGCTGACTTGAGAAAGCATTTCTCAGTGATCCCGTTTGCTTACTATTTGCTCAAATGCTCCCAGACACTTAACTGTAGTCATAGAGAGCCTAGCAGGAAGTTCCACACACGGTGAGCCAGGCTGACCAGTGCCAGTCCTGGGCTAGGCAGTAGTCCATTCATCACCCCATACGTCCGTATTGATAGGGCAGGATGTTGGGGGTTACATGGGTTTTTTTTCGTTTCTTAGCTGTTAGAATTTTCCCCATTTAGCTGAGAGAAAAAGCCTGATGGCTGGTACATCATCGGTACTTTAAAAGACAAAAGGATCGGCTGAGTCCTGGGGGCAGTGGGAAGGGCAGCGGTTTTTTTGGTTTTGGGTCCTTCTGGGAGGGCAACACAGACACTCTCGGAGCTGTTTCTGCTGGGAGAGGAGGTTTTTTTGCCATCATCCAGACGGAGTGGCTGTTTCTTCTGCTTCTGCTTCTTCCTCTCCGTTTGTGGCCTCCACTCCCCTGTCCTGCCGGACGTGCTGCAGCCCCAGCTGCCACCGCGGAGCTGCTGATCCATCTCATCCACCAGCCCGGGACTCTCTGCTCATCCCTGCCATTCCAGCGAGGTGTCTTCCTCAGAGCCTGCAGGAGCTCCGGGACTGAGTGCCAGCTGAGGGGTTTGTGAGGCACTGCCTCTCCTCCACGTTTTTTCCCGTCTCGGCCGAGACGGGATCCCTGTTCTGTTCCGTTGTTAATACTGTAGTTATTGTTGTTGGTTTACCTTAATATATATATATATTAGTAAAGAACTGTTATTCCTATCCCCATATCTCTGCCTGAGAACTCCGTGTTTTCGAGATATAATAATTCGGAGGGAGAGGGTGGGGGCTTACAATTTTTTTCTGCCTTCCCTGACAGATAACTGTCTCTAAAACCGGGACACAGGACCAGCACCCTTCCCAACCATCAGACTGACAAGGAAGGGCCGGGGTCAGTAGCAGGCAGCTGAACCCCTTAGCTGGAGGAAGAGGTTGCAAGAGGGATGTCAAAGAATTGTTAGAGGCTTATTAAAGCAACTGGAGCCTCTTGGTGCCCTTAAGGTCTTGACAATGGGTGGAATAAATACATAAAATGTAACAGTTACTGAATGTGCTTGCATCCATGCTTACTTCTTTTTAATGATCTGATTCAGTTACATCCTCATAATTCAGCTAACTCATCTGAAGATATTTATTTAATGAATATGTATAAAACCTATGGGTTTTAAAGTCATTAACATTTTTAATGTGCTGCTGATTCCTGATGACACAACAGAGAGCTCTTGTCATCTCTCCTCTCTTCAGGACAAATATGATTTTGAAGATTTATTTTCCTCAAATGCTAAATTTATTGGGATCAATAAGGCACTACCTCAGCTTTCTGTGTTGCACAGACTGTTTTAACCAGATGGCATCCTGAAGCAGACAGGTGGAGAAAAATACAATGCACCATTTTAAAATATTGTCTATTTTCACTTACGTGGCATTGCAGGATCTATGCCTCTTTCACCATGGGTATCACATTGTTCTGGTTCCAGACAGGGCAGCGTTAATTTTTTGCAGTGGCCAGGAGAGGAATGGCCAGGATGTGGATTTTATTTTGTACCACCTTCATTGGGAGTGGAGAGAAAGGAAGACTAAGACTATAAAATCCAGAATTTTTATACAGTTTAAGATTACTGTGTGTGGGGCACCAAATATACACATGGATTTGACCTGACTCTCTCTATTTATTGGCTACTTTCAGAGGAACAGAATAATACTATAAGTCTTTTGCCTAGGCAGTAATCCTGGAGCAAGGTAATATCGCAGGACTTACTTTCTGACAGTAAATACCAACAGAAAATTAGCCTGGTTATAAGAAGATTTAGCAATAATCTTTTTGTTGACAGAGTTTTTATCTCTGGTACAGTATTTGGAATAAACCGAATCTCTTTTTAGCAGAGAAATCAAGAGTATTGACTTTTAAAATATATTCATTCACATGTCAAACAGCAATTGATCAGTGTGAATATTTTGAATCATTTGAAGTTTTTCAAAGAGAAGCTTCAATTTTTATTTTTAATAGTAATTCATATAATAGCCTGATAACATTGTCATTAACAACTCAGATTAGAAATATAAAAATAAATAAATCGATAATTTCCAATAATACTTCTAGTCTATTAAAGTGTTTTCTTATGTTGCTTGCAAGTTTGACTGACATTCATGGGAAAGAAAACTTTTATATTTCCCTAAAAATCCAGTCCTTGCCCATCTTGTTACAAAACTGTCTGATAAAGCATCTTCTGAAGAGAGTGATTTATAACTGCATCAATAGCCTACTGAAGTTAATGGAAATTTTCCCTGGTGCTGGCCTGGGATCACATCCTTAAATGTAAAAGCCTGAAACTGTATATTTAATGTGAGTAATTCTTTAGTCACTAGAAACTAGAGAAAGCTCAGCTTAATAATGAGTGGGATAAGTGTAATCTAAAAACACCTTCCCTCTTGTTTTCACAAATAGTACATCAGATAACTAAAATAATAGCAGTAGACAGAATATTACTCCTCTCCATACTTTGTAAGTTCAGCAGAATTGCATAAATAACTGGTTTCATTCTTATGCTTTGCCTCGCAGAGACAAATGCTTAGTGTCTTTTGAATAGGTCCTTACTACAGCAAATGGTGAGAATAAGAAAAAAGAAGAAATAATTTTACTTAGTAGTAAAGGCAATAGTAGAACAAGACAAAGACTGTAAAAGACTCGGGGTCAAGTCTTCACCTGCATTTTTTTCTGAAGGGAAAATTTCAGTAGGAAGCAATTTTTCCCTAAAAAGACATACAGTTGTCCTTGTTAAAGGACCTCAAGTTGTCCTTTTTAAAATACTTCCATACTGTATGGAAAAAAACACACAGTCTTTTTTCCCTTATGCTTTCCTTCAGCTGATGTTTTTATCTGATAGTTCCATATTTTGGGATGTTCTCTATGTGTCTGACTTTAAGCTTTAAGGTTTGGTAATTAGTGTCCTCATTCATTCATTGAGTGACAATGCAATATTTATTGCTCCTCTCTGTACATGGAGTCCTGATCTCCTGCTCCCTTTTGCTGTAACTACATAAATTTCCATCCTAGGATAGCTCACCAGGACAGGTAGACAACAAGGTTGACTGTTCTCCAGTAACAATAAGTCAGACCTTGGGATTTTAGCCATAGCTTCCCTCTGAACTTGAAAGAGTGATTGGATATTTAATAGCAGTATGAAGAACTAAGTAAACCCCTCACAGAATTTAGCACAAAGACTAGCCAAGTCACTTGCTTGAGACAAAGGGACTTTGGTCTCACATGTCCTGGTGCTTTTACCAGAGATTACAAGGTAAAAAACAAAAGACTGGAATTGATTCCATGTTTTGCTAGGAAAAAGATTTTGGTTCCTTACTTCTAGAGAACAGAGTTGTGAATTCTACATAGCAGCAGAGGCCTTCCTGATAGTAGTCACTTCTCATCTGCATTTTTGCTTCCCATCCTAGATGACACTGAGGTAGGCTGATAGCTGCCAGGAATTTGTTCTGAGATTTCCAACTTCCTCACTTGCTGTATTCTGCAGTCATGGCAAAGTTTGATCTGTGAAGATACTTGTGTTCCCAGATATTGCCAAAAAAGAAGCTACACTGCCATTTGTATGATACCCAGGTCTTTACAAGTAAAACCCTTGGTCTGCTGCTTGGTCTTTATATAGGCGGTAATGGGCTGTCATGGTAGCTAAAGCAGTAGGGAGAGAGAGATGTATTTCCAGGGAAAAGGCACCATGACTGCAGTCAGAATTGCTTTACACATGTCTTTAATATACAAAATACAAAACAGAATTGAATCCATAAGCTGACTTCTGGTTAGGTGCACAATCTAGACAGAATATTTTGACTCAAATTGTGAAACATATCTTGACCTGCAATGCAGATTGATGATACAATTTCTGTTATTAATATCACTGTGATGGGGGTGGAAATATTACATAAGAACTGTGAGCCTATTTGCATTTATTCAGCTGAGAACAACCTTCTATACTTGCTGTTCCAGTACCTCCGGCTTTTATTCCTACTTCTGTGTCATCACACCACTGTATTGGTGATTTATGGTTGGCTAAATCAAAAGCTTTATATTAATGCAAACTATGAAGGTTTGGCCTTTGGCCAGGGTTGCACAGTCACTAAAATGTTATCTAAAAGTCTTTCAGAAGCAGAAATTGTACTTAATTTAAAACTCCCAGTATTGCAGAGGATACTTTATATTTTATTCTCTTCTGAATCTACAATATTAATGATAATTTTAAGATAGAGTGTAGAAGAACTATTCACATGCTACAGAAAGGTGCTAAGTGTCTTCTTAGATTTTAATTTCCCCTAACTTAAAAAAATTTGCAACATAGACTAGTTACTTCCTAGCAAGATCTCTTTCAATTTAGCCTTTACTTCTTCACATCAGGGTCATGTTTCTAGATTTCTTTCACTGTGGAGGCCCTTTCCTCCAGAACCCTTTTCTGCAGCTAATATTCACAACATTCAGGTCTTGTTCGTAATAACAGCTCGATTTCAGTCAACACCCTCTGCTTCATAGTTACACTGGCAGGAGCCAAAATCTCTTCTATGATTAGATAAATCTGATGCTAGATTTATCCACTGTCTGCTGAAGTCAACATTCATCATACCTTTATCTGCCAGGAAGTCTGGCACATATGAGCTATGCTGTCAGATAGCTAAGGAAATGGCACAGTACAAGAATAAGCCTTCAGAAAGTTTCCAAACCTTCCAGCAAGTACAGCTAAAGTGATGATATGTGACAACCTGAGAGCATTCCAGAAATGGAAGCAACCCTGCCATGACAAGGACTGCCACAGCATCCCATAGAAAATTGGAGGTGAATCCTTGGCACTCCTGTGGGGCCATTTGACAAGCGACAAAACCCCCACCTGGTAGCAGTCATGATGCATTGTGGTGTTTACAAGAGAATTTTGACAGAAGACACCAAAACTTGTTCATTACCTCAGAAAAAGTTAATCACAGTCAGCTTGAGATGAACTGAAGGTGTGTGTCGGAGGTCCACTGCAGGGAAATATATAATCCCAAGAGTACAAGAAGGTGGCATTAGGGCAAGGATCTCAAAATAATCAAGTGATTTGTACTAAGATCTACTATGTCCTTGTGCTTCTGAAAAGATAGATGTTCTTGAATACACTGCCTTCTTGAATGAGCCTTGTAAGTTAATCAGTTTAGTGTTTTAGACGTTGTTCTATAAAATAGGGATGAAATATAATAGTAGGCAATATCCTTCTATAATATTATAGAAGATAATTCTGCATGATAATCTATTTCCTTGTCAAGCTTGCTTTCAAAACCTTTTGGTCTTCATCAGAAATTACAATCTTGTATTTATCCTCAATGGAGAGAAAAACAAAAACTTTTCATTCTGGCATGACCTCTAAAGACTGATGTTTGAAAGACTACATTTAGCTATTCTGAGCATCTGTATGTTGCTCCCCAGTCAAAGACACTTAGAACACATTATTTTTCTTCACCAGAAACAATCCACTGCTATTCCTCTTCTAGTTTTTTAAATGTCTGCAACTTCAGTAGGTTCCCTTTAGGTTGCATAGTTTTTCATATCTGTCTTGGACCTGGGGACATCCTGTTACAGCTTCCCCTCCCCACCCCCAAACAAAACAGGTCATGGTGTTGTATCAAAGGAGGACAATTTATTTTTAGATAAGTATAATATACAGATTTTCATCTGAGAAGTACAGAACCACCACCCACATTCTAATTCAAGTCAGTATCACAGATAATTGCAGGTAGGAGCAGTTAGAGTGAAAAAAGAATCTGAAGCTTTTTCTGCTCTTCATATTTGTAGCTTCAGTATAATATAATACAATGCTATAAACAGAGTGCCAAATTATTCCTTCAGTAACATTGATCCAAAACAGAAATTGTCTTAAGAGTAATGAAGTACTCTTCATAGAACTGCAAAGCAGTCTGAAGAGAAAAAATAATTTGCATCTAATTCATTGTTCACTGCGTGCAGATTGCTAAGAAACACATAAAGACCTCAGAGGTTAAAGGAATTTAAATTCTCATGCACCTTCCTACTGTAGTTGGACACTTGACAAAGTAACACGAATCTTTAAACAAAGATGAAGCAAATATGCAGATCACAGTTTTAGCACATATCTTGGTCTACTTTGATCTGAATTTTTCTCTGTCTAGGTAATTTTTAAAATAAGGATACATTCCAGAAAAAACCCAAACTTTTAAATATATGTCTATTAAAATAAACATTGATTGAAATGTCTGTTTCAGTAATACCAATTTACACACTCCCATTCCAAAATCTCTATTTCATCCTTATTCCACTGCTTCTCCACTGAGAGGGAACATGTCTGTTTGCTTTTCTAAATGCTTCTTTCAGCAGGAAGAAAATGTGGCAAATGTTGCCTGTCTTAACACAATAGATAAAGAGAGAACCACATTCAAATAAGAAAAAATCTTGTTGCAGCTTTTTCTTATTTAAATAGAATTATTTCTAAGGACACATCCTGAGTATCATGTCTGAAAAAGAACAAGTCCTTGAATAGATTTCCACAGTGCCTTGCAAGGATCCTCTCAGCAAACTCTGAATTTCAGGTCACCACTGGCTAACACTCATGGAATTAATTGATGTTTTCTATAACTCAAGCTGTCTCCAGAATTTGTCTGCTCATGGAACAGGCATCATCAAAAACTTTTAAGTAACCAACTTGGTCTGTCTTTACTGCTTGAAGTCACCAGAAACATTGAGGCAGGGAAACTGTATCATGTGGTGAGATTATTTCCTTTGCAATGTATTGGGGTGCTCTACGCTCTCTGGTGGCTCTGCTCCGGAACTCGGCTTTTCAGCGTCCGCGGCAAAGCCAAGACCCTGTGGCTGGGACAAGTCCAGACACGCCGTGGTCGAGCAGCAGCGAGCAGTTGGACGCAAGGCGTCCCCTAGCAAGTTAGCAAGCCAGCCCGTTTACCTCCTGAGAGTTTCTCTTTGCAGATCCCAGACGAGGTGAAGGAAAAAGATGCGAAGTTCAACTTAGGTTTCAGGTCCCGATTTTATTCAGTTCCATTAGCGACACCGACGTTGATTCTCGGAAACCTAGGTTGAACACCCCGTCCCTCCGCCCACCATCTCTCTTTTATCCCTCGGGGCGGAGCAAGGGGAAGGGAATAGTTAGTTTACCAATCGAAGGAGAGGGAGTGTGGGAAAAGCCAGATTGACACTCGTGTAACTCTATCCCTCGCTGCGCTCCCTGGAACTCTCGAGGGTTAGCCAGAAACCCCGCGAGACCTGGGGTGATCCGGAACACGTGGATCTTGGGTAACACACCGCTACAGCAATGAAGTGCATTCTTGAAGAATACTGTCACTACTGGGCTGATGGAAGCTCCCTCCATCACCCACAGGCAGCACTAGCAAGGGTGCAGAGCTGAGCTTTAGCATCCTCTAACAGCAAATAAAGCACCTGGAAAGTGTTCTGGTCTTGACATTCTGCACTGTCATGTACAGGTGATTTTAAGTGAAAAAATTTTAGATTTAGCCATGTCATCTGAGACAACAAAAGTCCTTTTAACTCATCTGTAGCCTCAGAATTCATTTCAGGCCAAAGTCCACTGCAAATGGTGCTTAATCCCATTCTTTAATATCATGTGTTTAGAAATCAGATAAATGGTGACATATGCAGAGGACATTATTACAGGATGCTAATAAATACCCTATAGGCTAGGAAGGGATGATTCTTTAAAATATAATACAAAGTTTTTCTGTTGTCACAATCTTAAAATAAAAGTGCACTTAAATTGAATTTTTTTTTCAAAATCTGACATTTTTAGGGCAAATAAATCTTCTTAGAACAGGGGAGGTCCAGAGAAGTCCAAGAATCATAGCAAACTATGTATTTGTTATTTCTTCTGGTTTTGGTAACTTCCAACTGATATGCTCTGATTGAGCATATTGAACTGCCAAGCTGCCCTTTTTTTAATTTATACTCAAAATAATTTCTAAAATATGAGCACTGCTGAAATCTAATCTCAATTGTTTGGAGGAAAAAATTTACTCTTGTAGATTTATCTGAGATTGAACCAGTGATAACATCCTGAAAGAGTTTCAGTCTCACCAATACCATATTAGGCGTTGCATGATAAGGTAACTTGTGAACTTTTTTTTGTAGTTCCTAAATTTATACAACTTCTTCCCAAAGTTTTAACAAATTGACAAGAAAAAGTCTGATTTCAAGTGTTGCACATTGGGGAAAAAATAATTTCTTCCAGAATGCTGTAAACATAACTTCGAACCCTTAAGGATGAATTGCTGAAAACAAACAAAATTTTGAAGAGCAGAGCCCTCAATTTTCTTGAGATAATATCTCTTTGACTACAAAATTCTTGTGCAACCCTATAATTGGTATCTGGAAGTGTTTTCTTAGTAGTCATACCGGCTCAGAATACAAAATATACAGAAAACTTATTTATTGTCTGCTTGTTGTAAGCTCCAAGCTGATCCCATAGGGTAGATGTGAGATGCAATTATAATTTTCAGCTTTTCTTCAGAAAGCTTCTGTGAAAGGCAGTGAAAATGAAGTAACTTTAACATTATGTATTTTAAAAACCACCTTCATCTTATATTATCTTATTTGCATTTCTGTAAGTAAAAAAGGACATAAGTTATTCCGGAGTTGAATTGAGTAAGATAATGAAAATAATGTTGTTGAAGATTTTTTCATTGAATTCAGGATTTTGATTCATAAATCTCTCAGTACATTTAGACCTGGGTTTATAATTTTTGTTACTTTGGTTTTGCATTGTTCTGAAAGACAGACATTTTTTATTCTTCTATTTAGGAAAGCTGACAGCCAGTTAAAGTACAGAGTGACATTGTGGTTGATACACCACAAAATAATTTTTTAGAGTTGACAAATTATTTATTGAAAATACTCAACAAATACCAAATAAATAACAGCAAATCCATTTGACAATACTCAAGGAAATTCTTGAAGTATTATATTAATCAGATATGGGATTAAGTGTTCTTTTGTCTATCACATTTATTAATTACAGTTTAAAACTTTTAACCATGGGATGGGATTCAACAAAATACAGTTTATGCCTCGTGGTATTGGATCAAAACTGCCTAAGACACCCTGTGAATAGAAGCTATCACTTAAAATTTCACTATGCTGCTTTAGGTCAAAAATCAAAAATCTCTGTTTTGACCAGTTTTATGCCAGTTTGACTCAAACATGTCAAATCCAGCTTGCCTCTCCACACCTAGAAGTCAGGGCTCTTTTCTTGTTTCTGTTTTTGCTTCCCACATCTTTCTCCCAAAGACCATTTTCTCTTAGCACTACTGTCCTTCTTCCCATGCCAGTTTGCTTTTACTATCCTTTGAACACATGCTTGAATAAGACCTTCCTTGACCTTTTGCCACAGCCCTCCTGCCTTGTTCTTGGCTATTGTGCTTTCTTGTCAGCACAGACATTGCTATTCTTTCCCTACCCAGAGGCATGACACCATCACCTGACAAGGGTCATGCTGCATTAGAGCCATGCACATTCTCCTGACTCAAATATCTCCTGCCAGCCTTCAAAAGGGACCAGGACACAAGCAGTGGGTTTGACAGAGCTCTAGAGTATTCAATATCCCTCACTAGCAGCACATCATTATGGCTGTATTTCAACTTTTCTACACAGTCACACATGTAGATCCAGGGAGCTGGAGCAACGCAGAACCAGGGCTCTGAGAAGGGTCTCAAATAAAGATCCTTAGTAAACTATTATTGAATGATTGCCAGCATTAGTGTTTGGAATGAGGGGTTGTACGAGGATGCAAAGATAGTTCTGTAATGCAACAGAAATAAATCAATAAAGATTTAAGACATTTGTTTATAAAAATCTAATTCTTCTATTCCAAGTAACAAAATGGAATCACAGATAATTGGCAGATATTTGTGAAAAGCAAGGACAATTGGAAAGATTGGGTAAATTCCCAAGAATGAAGTGAAAAAATTAGTTCAATCAAAAATTAACTTCAGCATTTCAGGAACAACAGGTCCAACAGAACTGCTCTGCCCTTAATGTCCACCATCCACATGAAAATGCCAACCAAGAGCCACAGGAATAACAGATGTCACTTTTTTAATCACATAGGTGGCTGTTGTCTCTCCAGAGATAGTCTGCTCCCACTCTGCAGTCAGCAGAATGATGGTAGTCCAGCTTGAAACTCACAAACACAGATCTCTTTCCATACTTGGTAATATATTCCCCTTGTCTATCTGCTACAGCAAACAAAGGTTAAGATCAGCATCGGTATTTGCAAATGTTGCCTTTTCCTGCCTGAATTTCCTCTTGCTCTGGTGGTTTTCTTCCCATATATTGCAGCATGGCATTTCACTTCCTTTCTGCCTAGACTGACTCCCACCTCCACAGAATTCCTTACCCTGTGCAACATTCAGGATGCATGGACTATCATGCTTTCTTGAGTCATACAAGGGCCAGAAAGAAACTTGAAACACTTTTATAAACACTTCGACTGCAAGCATGAATGATGTTGCTTATGGTTGCACGACATGTACATGCAGTGCAGGAAATAAAGGGTGTCACTCTGGCAGCGGCAGCTTCACCTGGTAGCGGCTCTGCAGTCTATCAGACTTTCTGTTTTGAAGCCACAGTCTCAAGGCTGTCTCTCTTCTGCTTTTCTCTCTCCAACTTGGGCTGATTCTACAGTGCAGAAAGCTGTTAATGTAATGATTTATCAAAGACTTGCACATAGAATGTCTTTGGCTGATTTTAGATTCACAGAGATTTTTTATGTTAAGAAAAACAGTACAGTGGCTTTTGCACTAGAGGAAATACAAAATTACAGGATTGTATTAACTCTAAAGGATATATGGGCATGGACAAAGAAATTCAATAAGCCTGATTCCCTCTACCTTAGAGAGAGTTTCTGCTGTAAAAGGAAGACAAAGCAGAACAAAGGAAATTTTGCACAGAGTGATGCGATGCTCAACAAAGTGAGAAGCAAAGGTGGTGACTTGCCCATAAATGAAAGTATTAAACAAAGCTGGAAACTAGCTCTAGATTTAGAGGTCCTTTTTTGTACCAGGTTTCTCCTGAAAGCAATCAGAAGACATCCTAGTGGGGAGTTAAGGATCAGAGTGGTATTATGTATCCTGAAAGGCTCTCTGTCTCATTTACCTTACTGGTCCCTAGGCCTCTTTGTTGGGGGACTGTGATCATGGCTTTACTGCCAAACCAGAACTGACTCAAATTACTCGCAGTTTGACAATAGATAAAAGTAGCAATATTTCAAATTGATTTGTTTTTCTCAGAGTCCTTTATTTTTACCCTTTCCTTCTCTGTTCCCCACCACTTCATAATTACGAGACCTCCAGTTAAATAACACTGGATATTTAAATCACATTCTATCAAGATAAAGAAAACCAAAAAAAACAAAACCTTGAACTTTTAAAGGCTTTCTGTTCTCTTTATTTTTGGCTAGCTGGTTTTTTTTTTTGGTTGGTTGGTTGGGTTTTTTTCTGGCTTTTTTTTTTCTTCTGGCACTAACTTTTCATGCTGTCAATTCATTTTGACAAACTTATGAGGTAGATTGTCTTCTATGTTCACAGTACTTGTAGGGACCTCCTTGGAATGTAATCTATGGGTTAAATGTGGACCACCAGAATCAGGAAACCAAAAAGAAACAGATGAGATGTTTGGTCTTCCCTTGAATTTAGTGTGGTAACTTTCATCAGTTTAAGTGGGATGTAAAAATAACAGCCACTCATAATATTAAAAATAATTTTACTGAAGTTTACAAGACTTATTGAAAGGCAAGAGAACATTTTAATTATAGAGGATTTAAGAGTACTGATTTCCTAATATAGGTGTATTTATGCAATTTTTTACTGCAAAAAGGGAACATGAAATTATCTGCACAAGTGGAGACTTAAGGAAGAAAAGAGAGAGGAAAGGTTTGGTTGTTCAGTTGTAATATAAAAACTTCGAGATTTTCATTTAGTTCTCAACAAATATGCCTAAAGAAAAGAGGAGAAAAAAAGCCAGAAAAACCTCTTTATCATAGTGTCTGTGTAATTAAGTATGTACTGTTTTTCTTTATGATAAAACGCAGTTTTCTCCCTCTGCAATTCCATGTAAATGCAGCCTCAGTCATTAGTATTACAGGATTTGTGATGATTTCCACCATTAGTAATAAAAAGTGTCAGCTTTATTAATCAAACATGTTCAGCCACCCAAACATCATTATTACTTGATATAATCTCATATGCAAATGCAAATGCTTAAGCACCTGGAAACATTTCCATGAAATATTGACTTAATGGTAAGTGTCAAGAAGATACCTAGTCCTCTACTTCTTTTTTCTTTAACCATATAATCCAACAATATAAATCATGAACAGGCCTTCCCAATGTTTATAAAGCTACAGTCCAGCCTCCTGCCCTTCCATCTAAGTAGCTAAATTCTAAGCAGTTTTGGTCAGTTAAGAATGTTTAATGCTCCATTGCTTCTTGTTCTGAGGCCAGGACCAATGGAAGAAATTATGTTTACAAAAGCCCATAACTAAGAAAAATTTGAAAAACTACTGAATTGTAGTTTTACATTGAAATAAATAATTTACATTGAAATAAATAATTTTGAGGAAGAGTGCTAGTAAAGTTTAAAGTGTTCATGTTTCAGCTGTGTGAGGCCACCATGTGAGTCAAGGCATGCCAGGAAGAGCTTGCTCCTCAGGGTTATTAAGTCCAGACCAACAGCCTTCCAGGCAAATTACCTTGTCTTATTCCATGTTTGAAGAGTTTGTAGCCTCAGTCCAGGCTCCCTCTGGTCACGAGTTCATGCTGAAGGAGAAATATAAAAGTGTCCTCCAAGTCCAGAAGGAAAGAAATCTTCCAGGTCATGTTCTTCTCCAGACTAAATTAACCTAAAAGCATGCCTCATTTGGTGATTTTGCCTCATTATTGCACACAGTTCATTAAAAAAATCATTAATCTTTAAAACCTCTAGGAGTATACAGAGCTGGGAAGTGATGAGAAACTGGAAGCTCAGGTCAAGGGCCTGGGACTGGTTGGACAAGAGCACAAATATTCAGGGCAAGGCAAGCAGGTCATGAAAGGAGAGAAATGAAAAAGAGAGGAGTTTGTGGAAGGCTGGGTAAGAAAACTTCTGTCATAGGAATACAAGCCATACAGTGTAGGAAGGTCTGGGACACAAGTAAGAAGGAAAACAACAGGAATGAGTGGGTTGGGAAAAGGATGAGAAGCTGGTGAACTAGTGCTGGAGCCTTTTGCAAACAGCAAACAAGAGCTGTGAACAAGAAAGGCTTTGGAGAGAGGCAGAATATATTGAGCTTGGTGGAAAGTGTACATTGCTGTTCAGAGCCTGGAACAGAGTCCAAGACACTCAGATCTCATCAATATTCCACTGTCAACAACGCATTTATGAATACATGGCAAAATTTCTGTTTTTTCTGCTTCTGGAATTAGATGCTAAATGGTCTCAGTAACAGCCATTAAGCTGAGGTATCAGTAGGACTGCAGGATGATCTGCAAATAAAGTAAGGAGAGAAAATATTCAGGGGAACCTTTTTTTTCAACCAGGAAGTTGAGAGAATCAATAGAGGCCACTGCATCTAGCAAAACACTGGATGAAAATCAGGAAATTACAGGAACAAACAACCTCCTAAATGCAATAACCATAAAGCCTTGACCATTCTGTTCTTTACCATTCACTGTCATCTGGAAGGAACTGTTGAAAATGTAATATTCCCTGCTGGCAGGGCATCAAGCTTTGTGCAACTCGATAGATTCCTGCAGGGAAAATCACAGCAATCTGCATTAAAAATATTCTGCTCTGCACTGAAAGACCTTTGCAAAACAAAGGGAACAAAAAAGAAGGTTTTGGCTCTTAACATTGTAGTCTGCTGGTTTTAACATGAACCTGTGTAAAGAATTACCCTTTCCAATCACAGCCAGAGCCTGATAAGAGAATAATAGTTTTCTTCAAGAAAAGACTTTCAAGGGAAAAGATATACAGCCAACAACTGAAAAGGCACCATGTCAGATTTAGTTTTAGATTCAGATTTATAGATGGCTTTGCTCAAAGTTACTCAAGTCTTTTATTACATTAGAAGTGTTGCAGATTAGAAGGTGGGCAGATTAGAAACTCCAGATGCTGGACTGCCTTACTATCTGTAGTAAGGAATAATCTCCAATAATCCCAAACTGGAGTTGATGACCTCCAACTCACTATTCTTGTTTCCTAAAAATCTGTATCTGAGGGTATGTAGAAATCCATTCAAGGATGGAGTAGGCACATAATCATGAACTAAGATTATTAGTTATTGTTGAAGTTCATTACTTTCAAGGTTGAGAGGGTGGGAGGACAAGGACCAATGTATATACCAAGATTAATCAAATTTCAATTTTACAATCTTGAGCTGCTAACTTCGTATGTTGCTTTAGTCCTAATAGTTGTCTTTTATGTTTATGTATTTTCACATCTATGGAATTGTATAAGAAATATTTTTATAATATTGTCTACTACATTAAATCATCCAAGCCTTGATTAAAACCATTTAAAATGAGTAATTCATGGATAGTATCATAAAAGATATTTCCAAAATAGGAATATATTTCTGTGTGCTCATGGGAACTAATTATGTCTGCCATTTCTGATGGAGACGTGTGTTATCTTGTAAGAGTACAGATTGCTCTGTCTGGTATTTAAATGACAGCATTACCCATTGGTCCCATTGGATTAATCAAAAAGCTTTGTTTAACGATAATTTTAAAGAATAAATTGCGTTTTCTAACATAAAAATTCAATGTAGAGAAAACTTTTGAAGTGATAATTTCCAAAGTAATTCATAAGCTAAGCGGGAGTGTGATAGAGGTAAAAAAATGTGTTTGATAGGTTGAGTTTGAGCAAAATTGCATCTCTCTCATTGATCAAAGTAGGAAAATAATCATAATAAAGAAATAATGAAACAGAATGATGACTGCCTGAGGGTAGGTAGCTCCAACTGAAATAAACCAGATAGAAGGTTGATTCAAGGAGAAAATGAAGAATGAAGTGGTTAGAGGTTTCATGACTGAACTGTTTTGGAGATATTTTCAGAATAAGACAGGTTTTGGTTTGGGTTTTTTCTTTATTGTGATTATTTAAATATGCTTTTTCCAAAACAGACAAAGCCATTATTTTATGTTACACTTGCCAAAAATAACAGCTTAAATTAAACCAGGTTAAAAAAATGTACTAAGAAATCTAACCAAGGCAATAAATTTATTCTGTTTTTAAGGTAATATTTCTGAAATTTCTGCAAATAAAGAGCTCTCCAAGGCAGTAGTATTTTTGGAAAAAAATCAGTTCTCTCAAAGATGACCCATACATCCCTTAATCTCTAGGAAATGCTGGCCAAATGTAGCTACACATAAAAAATACTAAAAACTTCAAGCAGTGCTTCTAGGTGAACTGCCATTTTTAGTTTGGTATGTATCAATATTATGGTCCTTGTCCTAAAAAGACACTTAAATATTAATGGAAAAGCAACCTACTTGCATCACAAGTGCTCTTTCAGGCTCTTCCAGGCACTTCAGTTTTAGCAGTGTCTCCTATTCATTTCATGGTAGTTTAAGGATGTTACACCTGTCATTAGCAACTCACTAACATTTTATTTATATACAAAAATTCAATGTTTTCCATAACTGATCAGCAGTACCAGAGAAACCAAGTTTCAGGGTCTAAACCATGTAGAGGCTTAGCACAGTAGCCTTTTACTCAAGCAGAGTTAAAAACTATAAAAAAAAAAGAAGGGAAGGATAAAAAAGATAGGCCCAATGGTTTGGTCCTGCTCCAGTTCTTTTTTCCTCAAAGTACTTTTTATTGGAGCAAGTGTACACAGGAACTTTAGTCCTTGTTTACATCTCCTGCTTTAGCATCTATTTACACAGTTCCAATCTCAACCCTGGGTTAATCAAATGCCCTTCTTAAATATTTCATACGTTGCAAATCACTGAAATGTCAAGAACTAGTGTTCAGTAAGCAGGTGCTGTCAACACAGATTGAGCCATAACACTTGGTTGCTGCACCCTTCCCAGGCTGAAATTTAAAACTACTCTTCCTCCTTGAGCTGACTCTTTTCCTCAGGTTGATGCACATGGAGCATCACTAATGTTTTGCTGAGAAGTGTGAGCAACTTGCACAATGTACTTCATTCTTCAGTCTGATGGTTTCTACAATAGTATTGTTGTTGGGGACTGTCATGGCTCAAGAGAAACACTCTCTCTCCATCCCATTGTGGAGATACACCTCCATCCTGTCCAGTGGAAGATATAAAAGGTAGAAATTATGGGTTAAAATAAAAACAATTTACTGGGAACAGCACTGAGATGAGAAAAAGGAGTGGTAACAGCAACAATATTAATAACAGGAATGTGCAAAAGAGAGTGATGATTGCATGATTTACATGCAAAATGCTCACTGATGCTGGCACAATGCAATGTAACTGCAGATGGTGCCACCCCACTGCTCCTTCCAGCACGTTTTTCCCAACCAGCAAGGAACATCCATTTCCTCTGAAAGAAGAGTGAGTCCTGTCCTGCCTTTTCCTGCCCCATCCCTTCCTTGCCCTGTCCTCCCCTGCCCTGGAAAATAATGTAAATCAGGAAAGGAATAACATCTGACACATCCACAGCTGTGTCCCCTCAGATACTACAAAGACGTAACTCTGTCCTGGTCAAAACCAGGAAAGGGAGATATATGAAAAACTTACTTATGCTTTCTCAAAGTAGACAGTTGCTCAGATAGCTCTTAGGCAAAGCTGGTAGTTAAATGTGATGGCTGTTGTGTGTGTGGTCAGGTTTCAAAGGCGTATTGGTTATTTAAATGGGACCCTAACCTTTAAATTCCTGAGTTTACTTCTCACAGGTCTGAATCATATCTTCCCCAGCTAGTTATTTCTATGCTGTTACCATTTTGTGCATGTGGTATTTTCTCCCCATGTTGAATTCAGATTCATCTGTGGAAGCAAAGCTCAGGGCAGAGACTGCTGGCTGTGAAAAAATATTTTTATATAAATCAGAGGCTTAAATTAACACTGCAAATGAAATTTTTTGGCTGCCCCTCAGGTACCTCATCAAACACTTCATTTCTGCAGTCCTAAACCCTTCAAAAATTGAAACATTCCTACACTCTCTTCTTCAGAAGAAACAATTTGAGTGAAATATGGGATCTATGTCCTGTACTCTTTGCATTAGATAACTGTACTAACAGATCCAGTTTCCATATTTAAAACTAGTGTTTACAGGGGGAAACCCTCAAAGACTTCTGTTGGTCAGTCTGTGGAGTACAGTCATGGGGAACTTGCATGCTGCAGATGCACAATAGCAGTGGTCCCAAAGCGATCCCACTAAGACTGGAAACCGTATCAGTGTTAACAAGGCCTTCCTACAGCAGCAGTGTGGGCTGGTGCCAGAACACGCTGTGCTTAAAGCCTCCCTCATGCTCATCCAATTACCTGGTAAATACATGGCATAAGGGACTTAGAAATCTGTACCTCACTGATTCACAATAGAGTGAAGAACTTTTGAAAGTGCTACCAAATATTTAAGCTGCCATCAACACAAATTGTTCACCAGGCTGGAGTTCATATCCAGTTGTTTAATGGCGGCAGGGCATGGTTACAAGTCCCAGGCCTGCCAGGCATGGTAAGGAAGCCTGTTCATGCTGAAAACAAGCAGTACAACCAGAGATGCACAACTATTATGAACTGCCAGCCTCTAGCCTTTCCATAGCTGTTCCACCAGTGTAGCTCTTCAAATTTTTAACTCAGTCATTTCATATGGATGAACCAGACTTGGCACATTCAACCAAACATGCATGAAAATGTGATCTTTCACAGACTCCCTGAGGTGAGCAGATCTGGTGCAGGCATGTTCTGCAGTGGAGCATGGGATCTTGGCATAGAGGGGGGATCTCCTGAGCCAAGGAAACCCCAGGGGATCCCTGAGACTGGCCAGGAGCTGGCAATTCATAGAGAGCAGCTGAGGAGACGTGAGTGGGGCCAGGAGACATGGCAGGGGCCGCCCCAAAGGGCCTGCCTCATCTATCCCTGCACTGGCCAGTGCCTCTGCCCACAGAGAGGTGCTGAGGGGAGAGGCAGCAGTGTGGAACTCAATCTGTGGGTAGGGCCTGGACCATTCTTCTGGGACAAGGACAGGCAGCAGACCTGTGTAATATGAAGGAAGCTGAGAAGGAGTTAGCTGGTTCCAAGTATGGTCTGCAGTAAACACAGCCTCACAGACAAGCAGCCAAAATCTTCCCGGTATCACAAGTAGGAGAGAGGGGGTCAGTAATGCAGAAGAATGGATGCTTGCTAGGGCAAGGACTAGCAACAGGCACTGGTTAAGGTTGCCTTGCAGAACCACTTCATGACTCTGCAGACTGAAGAGGGAAGACCCATTAGATTAGGAGAGAAGGATTTCAGTGTGGTCAGAGTGGCTGATGAGAGGACTGGAGCATCTCTCCTATGAAGACAGGCTGAGAGAGCTGAAGGTGTTCAGCCTGAAGAAGAGAAGCCACCAGGGAGATCTTACAGCACCCCTCAGTACCTAAAGAGGCTACAAGAGAGCTGGAGAACTTTTTACAAGGGCAGGTAGAGATAGGAGAAGGGAGAGTGGCTTTAAATTTAAAGAGGGTAGGTTTGATGATATATAAGGAAGAAAGTCTTTACTGTGAGGATTGTCAGCACTGAAACAGATTGTCCAGAGAAGCTGTGGGTGCCCTATCCCTGGAACTGTTGAATGCCATGTTGAATGGGGCTTTTTTCTAGTGGAAGGTGTCTCTGCCCATGGCAGAAGGGTTGGAAATAGATGGTCTTTATGGTCACTTCCAATCCAAACTAATCTGATTCTATGATTTGGGAAAAAAAGTATCTTTAAGTCATACACTCTTTGCTTCTGTTTGCTGACTGGAATTTTAGCCACCACAGCAGCACAGGCATTAAATAGTTAAAAAAAATAAATGCCATATTTAGCCATTCTCAAATTGTTCTCCTCAAACAGTTGGTTCAAGTTTCTGAATTTTTCAACATCGTAGTGCCACAGAGTTTATCTCATGTTCTCTTTTAATTTGCACGTATCTGACATGCAATTCTCTTCAACCAGGCCCATGTGAATAAGCATCTAATGGTGACTCATCTATTGAAGTACATAAGGCCACTCCATTCCCTCCCAAAACTCATACATTTTCAGGTAATTGCATGAATTGAGTTCAGGAAAACTGGAACCTATGAAGTAACAATCTAAGACATTGCCATATGCTCTTCAGAAAGTTAGCAGAGCTTGAAAAAGAAGTTCAAAGTTTGGTCTGGCTTTGCTACACAGAATATCTTTTGGTTTTGTATGGCAAAAATTAATTAACTTCTGGCATCAATGGATATTGATATCATTCTTCACTACAGTTGTTCTATTCTACAACTGTGGATTGTGAATGAAATATCACATTTGTGTTACTGAACCATTTACCATGCTCACGCTTTTCTTTAGAAGTCCTTTTCAGGAGCTCTTTCTCCTCCACAGTTCTTTCTGATCACTTGTTCTTCTTCAGGTCATGCAGAGATGCTGTAAAAAGATGTGGGCACTTGCCCAAGTGAGAAGAGACTTATTCAAAGGTGTTACTGAATGGCACTTAAGGAAAACAGCTCTATTTCTTCTTTTGCCACAGGGAGAGCATTGGTAGTTTTCTGACAGTATTTAATTTGCCAGGACCCCCTTAAAAATCAGTGCATGTTATTGTTCTGTTAGTTTATTTCCCACTGCAGAATATTGGATAAAGAGAACTAATTAATATACACAGCAATTCCCTGGAGACAGCAAGGGGAGGGATATCAAGAGATTTGGGCTGATTTCCTCACAAAGGTACTCAGAAGTACTAGGCAGAATGACTAGATAATCCAGGAGGAGAGTACAAGAAGGAAAAATGGCTAGTAGAAATGAGAAAAAAGGGAGTGTTTTTTAAATCACAAAATTAATTTATTAATAGCATGTGGGAACAAAGGCTCTAGAGAATGTGAAGGAAGAAAAACCCATTACATTATTCCAAAGGTGCAAGCTGAGGAAATTAATAAATGAAATACTAATAAGCAGATTATGAATACAATATAACAATTATATTTGAATAATGATAAATATATTTGAAAGGTGGTATCAAGGAAACAAAGACAAAAGAGTTATTGCTTAGAATGCAAGTAAAAATATTATAATCCAGTTAGAAAGCCTTGAGTAGGCAAAGAAGGAGGTAAAATAACAGTCAGAAATAGAATTATCTTTCCCCACCTGTCAAATGTTTTGGAAGTGAATACGTGACTGCATACAGATCAATATTTTTCTTTATTCTGCCAGATAAGATAACACACAGAATGCAAGCTTGCATCTGTTACTGATTGCCAAATACCTTCGTAGGAAAAAACCCATATCTACCTATAATGTGAAGTGGGAAATACCACTGTCAGATGGTTTTAATCTGGAAGACTGCTAGAAAGCTCCTTATGCAAACACTAACATTCCTTGGAAACTCTGAACCTTTGCCTTTACTATTGCTTAACTAAAATGGTATTGTCTCCACCATGCATGATGTGAGTTAGAAAGTTAAAGTATAAAAGATAAACCAATTCTTGTTTTTCTTTTACTGCAAGTAATCAATACTTGTTGTGGAAAACAAAGATTGCTATGTAACAGGGATATGAAAGTCCTTGAATGCATCCAGAGGAAGGTGACAAAGTTGGTGACAGGGCTGGAAGGCATGTCCTGTGAGGAACTGGGGACTTTGGGTCCTCAGCAGCTTCCTGAGGAGAGGAAGTGGAGAGAGATGTACTGAGCTCTTCTTCCAGGTGTTCAGTGATGGGACACATGGGAATGGTTTAAAGCTGTGTCCAGGGAGGTTCAGATTGGACATGAGCAAGCCTTTTTTTACTGAGAGGGTGATAAAACACTGGAACAGGCTTCCTAAAGAGGTGGTTGGTGCCCCAAGACTGTCAGTGTTTAGCAGTTATTTGGAAAATAGCCTTAAATAACAGGCTTTAACCTCTGGTCAGTCCTGATGGGGTCAGTGAATTGGATTAGATGATTGTAGTAGGTCCCTTCCAAGAAAACCTATTCTATTCTATTCTATTCTATTCTATTCTATTCTATTCTATTCTATTCTATTCTATTCTATTCTATTCTATTCTGATGTTACCAGTCACTTGCCCAGCACAATCTCTTCATTAATTCTTTCTTTGCTTAACATATCCTTTGATAACTTGACAGTAATAGTTTAAAGAGCTGACAAAGTCTTGAGGGGAAATAAAACTTCCCCCATCCCCTCCAACAGTTTCAGAAATCTAAATAAAATTATGAAGCTATTTACTGGTTTTTACATCTTGGCATTGGTCTTGAACAAAGTTATAGAACAGCTGATCTTGGAATAGATTCATACAAATGTACGGGGTGATATAATTATAACCAATAAACATTCATTCATAGAAAATAACTCCTGTCAAACTAGCTCAGTTTCATCTGAGCTTTTACATTTCTGGTGATATAACATACATTTTTAAGACGTCTCACATGATGCAGGATGACATTTTGATTAAGAAGCTACAATGGTAAGAAAATCAGTGTCGCACATTGAATTACCGAATTTTGAACAGACTTGGAAAGATTTATGACATAACTAGAAAAAACATTATTCACCATGACTTTCTGTAGAGATCCTGCATCTTTTGGGTCAATGCTACTTAATACTTCTTTTAATGACAGAGAAGCAATAATTGCATTGAGACTTGTTAAGCTTATAAGTGACACAAAGGTTGAGGGAATGGTCAATAGTAGCTACAAGTCAGGTAGCTCTTCAGCCTGGATGAAAGTGACAATATGTATTTCTGTACTTCAGAATTTGTATTCAGGTTGGAAGCAGGTACTTAGGATTGAAGCCTTATGATTTTGCTTTTCCAGAATTGAACACCTGCAATTCTGTGTGCTGCAGGTCTAAAGTTTATGTAATAGTTCTTATGAATTAATAATTATTTCAAAATATATTCCTTGTTTGAAGGTATGGCCAAAGTATGAAGCACAAGTTTTGCATATGTGCCCAGGGAAGGATTATCTTCTAGAAGAAGGACATTTATATTATCTGTATATGTTATATTAATGCAGCTGCTATTAAATTAAAATCTAATTCTGATGGCTACACTTCAAGAATTATTTTGAAAAGTTGTGGAGTCCATTAAAGAGACAGAAGGTTTATCAGAGACTGGAAATGATTCCTCTTGTTAAGAGACCATAAGTGTTTATCCTGATGGATAAAGGGTAGTAGACTATTATCTCTAAATGCCTGTATGAAAAAAAAGCTTCAGCAATCTAGCAAAGATATACTACGGCTCAAGGTCTGAGCTGATGCTAGATGACTGCATACTAAGTCTCAGTTAAAAAACTCACTCAGTTTAAACAGACTCGCCTGTTTTTCCCAGTGACAATAACTAGGCATTGAAGGAACTTCAAGGCTTGTAGTGCAACTCTACTGCTGGAATTTCTTAAAAATAAAGATTGGATGCCTTTCTAAAAGATGTTCTGCTTTAGCAATAACTTTGGGGTTTGCAGCCATGTTTGCTTCAGAAAAAGCTCATACAATTCAGAAAATGCAGCCAAATAATCACCATAGTCTGTTTCAGAACACACAGGGTGTTGCTGTTTCAGCATGACCAACAGGGAAGGGCTTCCAACAGTGAGATGCTGTTAAAAGCAATCCACAAGAGCATACGTTAGGGACAGTTGAGGTGGAGTAGATGTCAGTACAGATAGAAAGAAACAGGCTACTCCATTCCATGATTATATAAAAGATGTCACAATAATATAATACAGTCACAATGTTTGTGGATAAGTCCAAATTCAAACATTTTTCTTAAGCAAAAAGAATATCAGGTCAAGCAAAACAGGTCTTTTGTTTGGGGTTTTTCTTTATTTAATGTGTAAAAATAAATTCTGAGGAAGAAAAAGAAAGTATTTTATTTGAAAATGTTAACGTGATTTTTTGATGGCTAATTAAAAACAATTTCAACTGATTTGGGAATTACAAGCCCCCTAAATCCAGTCCTGTGGGACTGTGTAACAAACTGCAATACAAATGGGCCTCCTCCCACAAACAGCTCTTATGAGTAAGAATTTCAATACTAGAAATAAATGACAAGTGATCAGCATTGGCAGATATGAAACTGGGGGCTCTCAATGCTTTTTAAGAGCAAAGTGAAGGCGAGAGTCATTAATGTTGTGTATCCTCAGATGTGCTACAGTATTTGATGCTCTATGGAGTGTGAAAAAATATTCTGTTCAAAAAGCATTACACAACTCATCAATAAACCCTCTTAGGAAAAGATTCCTGCATAAAAGACATTCATTTTCACTCTGATCCTTCATCTTTCACTGACATCAGCAGCTATGGTAATTTATTATTGTTTTTACTTCATCTGCTACTGTTCACTTCTATTCTTCAAACACAAAAGAAAACCTATGTATGGAAAATAGCAAGATTTCTTAAGAATAGTGAGTAATGTATCATGCCATGCTGCACTGTATTTGTATATTGATTTTCTCTCAGATTTATACATTAATTCAAATAGAGATTATGTGTGTGCAATTTTTCTACTGATAAGGCAGAAATGGAACTGTGCCTGGTAATCATGGAACAAAGTCTGCTTATGATATTATACATTTTTATTCCCATTATGTGGCTGGATGAAATGGATTTTTTTTTAAGGATTTTACAACATTACTTATACCTTACAATAGCCAAATTAAAATCCCTTTGTTTTCAGTGGTTCTATATTTCAAAGAATATATTAAATGATACTTCATGTTGCAAAATGGAAATGTCATTATGTCTAAAGTTAATAGGCCTGAACATCCTGAGAGGAATTCTGGTGCTCATAATACCTCATAGATGAATAACATGCTACAGCTTCACATAGCTTAGGAGGAGGAGAACTTTATAGACTGTAGTTATGACTGAGAAGACAGAATACCTGTATTTGACAGGACAGATTACATAACATATAAACATGTAACTATTCAAATAAGAGTCTTGATCATGCCACCAGATGCTAAAATAGTAGTATTTTTTTTTCCAAATCTTCTATTCTTTTCATTGATTCTGGAGGTCAACTGTATTCATGGACCTTGATTCATCTCCTGAGTACATTCAAAGTATCCCAGACACATAGCAGAAAATATGGGATACGGAGAGTGAAATGATTGCAGCTGAATCAAAAGTAACTGTCTGAAACTGTCAGTTTCAACTGTCAATGGCACATAAAGAATAAATACTGACTAATAGCTTTCAAATTACTCTGGTACACAGTTTAAGTCTTAAGAAATTGGGTCTTTTGCTTATTTAATTTCAGTTTTTCATGAAAAGTTCCAATATACCACATAGGTATGCCAGTGATTATGGGGGTAAAAATGATCAAGATAAAGAAGATAGAACTTTGAACAAATCCAGTTATTTTCCAGATTCAATAATAAATGCCAAAATCAGAAGATGTAATAACTTTATGTGCTGAAAATATAGTTGTTACCTTTTAAAAGCAGGCTTTTAAAGTTCATTTAACTAAACTGTTACTTTACAAAACTATTTTGAAGATGCTGCTTGCACCAAAGAAAATGAAAGTTCAGTATCCAAGGAAGAACAAATAGAAAAATGCAGATTATTTTATGGTGTTTAAAAAAATGGATAGCCTCAAGTAAAAGTATGTTTCTTGATATTATATTCTTGATATCATATAAGGCAATAAACCCATCATAATATCTTGTAGCTCTGCCACATTAGGAAGACATCTTGGTCTAACTTGACTTTAAAAATTCTTCTGCCTTGAGACAACCTGGGATCTGGTCTTTGATTTTCACATTATAATCTAACAATATTTGACTTTCATTATGCATGCTAATACATATGTGTATACTTGTAATCGAACATGACTTCTACAGGCACAAAAAATGCCATTACGGTTAGTTGGTGCTTTCATGTTTTTTTCTACTGTGTATTGATACAGTAATTTGTCTGTGATAATGGGAAATTTTATCAATGATTTCACATCACAGTATGGATGTATTTCTGAAAAATTTGCTTTTCAAGCGTTAGAGCTGAAAGCCAAATCTGGGCTACACTGCCCTAATACATGCACACACATACACACAGAGACACATCCTGATAATGCCAAAGGCAATTATGAACTCAAACTCAAGAGATCTTTGGGACACAGAAAGCATTTTTGATCTATTGCCTAAGATCCTTGCCTGTGACTAGACATCTAGTCACATTGCTACTATGGCAATACATGGAAAAATTACACCTCTGAAGCCCTGTACGCATTTTTTGTAAGGTTAAACATGCAGCTTAAGTACAAATGTATTAGTCTAGCAGTGCCTTTTACCACTCCAAGAACCCTTACTTGAAATAAGGTGTAAATATCACTCTCTGCTGTACACATGCTCATATCCAAGCACAATATCCAGGTATCAGTGTAGAATACTTAAATGCCTAAGCAGCATAGAGGAATCTAAAACTAACCCTCAAGTGACAGCATGACCTTGATCATTTTGTTCCTCCTTTTGTCTTGGAAGCATTTCTTCTAGACTACTGTGGAGAAAAAATTGTTCCCACCAATGAAAAACTTTGTTGAGTTTTGGAGTAGTCCAAATAAGCCTGAAGTAAGTCCTCAGCATTTCTTCATTATTTATAATGATGCTGAAAAAGATAAAGGCACTTTTAATAATACTTTCATGACTTTCATTTGTCCAACATTTTTCTTCAAAAGAACTGCTTAATCCTGTTTTCACCCTTGTCTCTTTTGTCTTAAGTAGTATTCATTTTGGAGTCATAACCACCATTATGTACTCATAAGTACATAATGCTCTTTCTTCTATCATTTTGTAGTTTTTGGATCTTCCAAAGTTGAAACTTGCTCCATACCTGGCTGGAGATAAAGTCATGTTAGGATGGGATACCAGCTCTTAAGACAGACTGCCTGGTGAAGAATTAATTTGTAATTCTGTGTAGAATTAATTAATCACAATCTATCTTTCTTTATTTCTTAGTACTTCTAGTAAGAAGATTGCTTGACCCTCCACAAGGAATATCTCTGAGGTGTAGGATTGAAAGCCTGGGATGTGAAAAGAGCTACTTCATGTGACTCTTCCATCTGATTTTTAGTACGGAGTCATAGAACCACAGAATGGCTTGTTGCAAGAGACATTAAAGATCATCTTGTTCCAACCCCATTGCCATGGGCAGGGACCATGCACCGTAGACCTTGCACCAGACCAGGTTGATCAGATCCCCATCCAACCTGGCCTTGAACTCTCCCAGAGATGTGGCACACACAGTTTCACTGGGCAACCTTTCTTCAGTGCCTCACCACCTTCATAGGAAATGATTTTCCTAATATCTAATCCAATATCAATCCATTCCCACTTGTTTTGTTGCTACATGCTCTTGAAAAGTGTCTCCATTTTCCTTGTAGGCTACCTTCAGGTACTGGAAGGCTGCACATAGGTCTTCTGAAGCCTTCTCTTTTCCAGGCTGAACAACCTCCATTATCTAAATTAGGCAGTGTTGGGTTTTGTAGCACTGCCTGTGTTTCCAACTGACTTTGAACTGAGATAGTTCTTTTCAGCTAGTGCAGAATCTGGAGCTGTATCTTGAACCTGAAATTTGCACATTTCCAGTTGGCACCAGAACTGCCACGATAGTTTTGCTTCCAATTCCACATGCATCTCTTCCAATTAACCTCCCTGGTGAACATTGTGCAGAAACTTCTGTACATACTCACTAGAAAACTTTCAACTTACTAAGAAAGACGAGAAACCTAGCCCAGGAAATAAAAAATGGATCTTTGGGAAGCAAAGATCAGAAAACAGGTTCAGGGTGACATGAATAGTTAATGGCAAGATTAAATAAGGTCTTTTCTTGGCTTCCAAATAAAAAAAATAAAAAGTAAAAAAGCACTGAAGATTGGAAAACTAGTTTGCTTGCTATTAAGTAAATTTGATTTATTAAGATAATGAGGAAGACAATTCAGTTTCTGTGGTCTTGCTGATCAACAAATACTTGTGGCACACAGTGTGACTCCTCATTTTAATGACGAGGGCTTTCTTCTGAAATAGACTCTTGTAGTAACATGGATAAACTCTGCCACTCCTCATTATTCTGAAGTTCTAGTGATGGACAATTGACATGTAACCTTCATTCACATGCTGAATCCGCTCTGTGTATGCATTATACCTTCATATTTCAGTCTTTGAAAAGTTAATATTTTTTATCTTTTTTCTAAGTTAATTTCAATCTCAGAGTATAATGGAAGGATGAATGAAAATATTACATAAAATAGCATAGTGTAGTTTGACTAAATAAATTATTTACAGTATGTAATTTTGTATTTTTTAAAATTTATTTCTTATTAAATAACCCGTTGCATTCAGCTCTAACATATTGCCTTCAAGGAAGCCATTCTTGGTGCAACATAGGCAAAATTCTAGCAATTCAGACCAATAGACCCTTAGCCTTCAAATGTCAAAAAAAATTGCTATAGTTTAATTTTGTTCATTAAAATCCATAGTGGGATTTTACATGGGAAGTCATTATTGCTCTAAACAGTGTCCTACTTTCAAACTAGAAACTAAGGCTAATATAAGCCCTATGGGTCACAGCCAGCAGTTATCTTGGTTTCATGGGAAGCGCTGCTACACTATTTCAATTACTCCAGATCTGTTGCCTAAAGGTGCATGTTTTGCTCCCTTTATAGAAAACTGATCATGGTCCACATTGCCTCGAGATAATTTCCAATACTTCAGTGAATTGATAGCTGATCATTCGGTTCAAAATTAGTTTGCCTTCCTGGGAATATTATTTAAGATTTTAAAAGGTAGAAGTCCTCCCTAGGTTTAAAAATGAAGCTTCTTGGTATTAACTGTTCCAGTGGTCCTTTGCTAGGCAGCCACTGTGTGATTACTTACAAACCAAGTGCACTCATTTAATGACATGCGGTTTGGAAGGAGATTTTCCCCATTTTGCCTGCATTGCAGAACTTAGTCATATGAGCCCCAGCTCCTCTTCTATAAGTGACAGTAACAGCAGGTGGAGCTCTGAAGGCTCCCAAAGGTGCAAGGAGGCACTGAGCAGAGCTCCTGAAAGTTTTTCCCTCCTTTGGGTCGTGCGTGACTGCACGATGTACAGAATGAATTGTATCACAGAAGAGAATCTTTCAGAAGAGAGTTTCTTTGCACAGATTATTCTGTATGCACAGAGAAAGAAATATACGTACCATGGATACTTTTCTTTCATGTGCATGCAATGCTTTCAGATGCAGTATTCCTTTCAGAGTCCTTCTGGAAGGAATACTGTGAAGAGTAATATAATCATCACCACTATTGTCAGCAGCAGCAGCAGCAGCAGCAGCACCACGAAGTTTGGAATAGTGCAATAAGGAAAGTAGCCACAGCACATACTATGTAATGAAGCTCTTGAATTGTAATGAGAGAATCCAGTATTCTCAGTAGAAGCTGACTTGGCTGAGGATAGAACTAAAGTGGTAATTTCGCTGAACATTTTAACTTACCATATCTATTAAAAAAAATCATTCCGTTTATGTTGTACATGCTTGCCTCTGAAAGCAGACACAACACTGGTGCTTTCAGCTGGGGCTCTGAATTTCAAGAATGGAAATTTCTTCCTCCCACAAATGTTGTCAGCAGTATGTATCGTCACAGACTGACATCCTCTCAAAGCCTGGTTTGAGTACTGTAGGAGAAGCAGCAAATTCTCCTCTTCCATCTCTGTGGCACTAGTTCCAAAGAAGCGAATTGCTTCACTGGATATTATCTGTCAGCATGTTCCCATAAACACACAGCAGCAGAGAGGGTACAGTACACGTCCTTCTGCACAGCTGCTGCCTGTATGGCTGGGTCTGCCTTCCTCATTCTGAGAAAATCTGTGGATCTCAGATAAGAAAACTGGTCAGTGGATAGATAAATGAATGTAAGATTTCAACTTCTTTGGGTGCTTGTTAGACATCTATGGGTCCTTGCTGGACACCTGGGAATTTGTAGCTCGTAAAGTTCTACAAAGTCTGAGTTCTTTTATGTAATGGGGGAAGGGAAGGTGTGGGAAGGGAAGGTGCGGGAAGGGAAGGTGCGGGAAGGGAAGGTTCGGGAAGGGAAGG
>VWYI01034711.1:60139-76762 GCA_013399455.1 Anthoscopus minutus | reverse complement strand
AAGGGAAGGGAAGGGAAGGGAAGGGAACAAACAGGAGTTGTGTGTAGCCTAAAGGATGAAGACCTCAACTTTAACTGGAAAAAGGAGGAAAATAACTAAAATACCCTTTAAAACATCAATCACATTTAAATAAAATAACCTTAGCATCACATCACAGGAGTAGTTTAATTTAGTTCTCACCCTGGAATCAAGGGGTGTGGTTGACTCCTTGTATCATCTGCAAGTATCTACAATGTTTTTGTCCACATCTCAGCCTCATGCTCTTGTTTATTTATCACAGGAGAGAAATGAAAATGTTTTGAATACATTCACCTTCTAAAATATGCCTCTAAAGCAGACAAGACAAACCATATACTGAAAGTGCCAATTTCTTTTCATTAAGTAGAAAGGAAGCCACAGTGTGCAGGTCATTTGTAGAATTTGCCTTCTAAATGCCTAAAACCATAGGAAATTAATCCTGCCTGAAAGACACTAAATCAGTTAATGACTAATTGTCATGATGGACTCTCTATGTCATTTAATGCGCCATAATTTTCTCCCACTCTCATGTTTATCAGGTTTATTTTTCTCAAAGGCCCTGGAAGGATAGATGTTTTATTACTTTCCCAGTATCTTACAGTGCAGTATCTACTCTTATTCCCAGTGCTGTGTTGTGTTGGGTACCTCACTACTGAGATGAACAGTGACCTGTGTGGGTACTGGAATTGAGTGCATCATATATTGCTATACACAATTGAGGTGTGCACATTGTGCTTGATTTTATACCATTCTCAGGAAGTTTATCCATAAACACAGTTCTGAACACAGGAATTAAGTAAAGGAAATGGAAAGGCTTGACATGTTTCCTATAGACTTTGATTTCATTTTTTTGCTCATTTTTTTTGCTCATTCTTCTACCCTGACAGACAATATCTGACTCATTAACATTTCTTCCATGCTTTTCAATTTTTTCTTGCCAGTAGAAGCACTGGTTTACACTCCACCTGACTCTTTACACCTGTTTCTATGAAATTATCTTGGTTTCTGTGGTGTAAATCTTTCTTCAGTGAGGCAACGTAGCCAAAGAGTAAGCCAACAAAACCTGTGATTACTAACCCACATCAATTCCCTGGTGCCATTTCCAGCACAGAGAAAACTGCTGGGGATTAGCTGAATGACAACAGCCTTTAGTCTGCAGAAAAACTCACAAGGCTCACTGTGTCATGATGCACTGTGACACCTCCTCGCTGTAACCACAATGAGCTCTAGAAACACAGCTTCTGAAATGAGATTCCGGTTTCTTGGGGTCACAGTTTTCAGTGGCACAATTCTTGTAAAAATGTGTACTTTCATCTAACATTCTAGGCATTTTGGAAACACTCACAGGCTTGTCAACCTCTTACAAATATATATATATCAAACTGATGTACTTTACATATAGGAACTTTTGCACACACTCCCAAATTCCCACCATCAGATTTTTATTTACCTTTAACTTTCCAATTTATGGTAACAGAGATACTTCGGATAAAAGTTATTCTTACTGAATTAATTTTTTTACTATATAATATTTAGCTGTAGTCAAATTATTCACTGTATGAAATGTGTTTGTTTACATGTCCTCTGTTACTAGATTATTAAGCTTTAATTTGCCTCAACTAATAAACCCATTGTGCTTCTGCTTGGGTGATCTGTGTGTACTTTTCTTGGGGGATTAATCTTTATATGTTTCCAATTTCTTCATTCTTCTGATGGTTTGCTGTAACAGGACAGAGATACTTAACTATTGCAAATTATGTCTCCTGCAAATATCATACTGTAAAAAGCTAACGTTTGTAACAAGAAGCCATAAAATTTATTCGGCCAAATCTGATGCAGTCACAAAAAAACCTATCAAAATTCTCTGGCATATAAGCTTTCCTTTTTCCTTTACATCTGAAATGGAAACAACCTACTTCAATTGAAGTACAGCAATCAGTCCCAGTTCAGTTTTATTACTGTTATTCACCATGACTGTCTGAGAAAGTTAACATCTATGAGGCTGAGAGAGCTGATACTAGGGCAGAGGTGATAAGGTCAGTAGCCTCTACTGAGGAGAGAGGGAATAACAGATTATTATCCCCTGTGGAATCACAAGGGTTACCAGAAGAGATAGAGTGAAAAAATCATGTAATATGGGATAAACTAAACTTCTTACTGTTTTCTTGAATGTATGATTTTTATAATACAGCAAAATAACAATCTTTGTATTCAGACTGACCTCCTGAAAATACCACAAATAGCCACAAGTTTTGAAATGCCAGCATGGAGATCTAGTGTCTATAAATTACTTCTTCTGTAAAGGCATACTCATGTTCATGTTACATTTGCCATAAAGACTCCTATTTTCTGATTCACATCTCAAAAGAAGATAACAGAAGTCAGTCAAACCTGAAATTAGAGCACAGAAGTCTGCAGAAGGAAGGATTTTGTGTGTAGTGGTTGCAGAATCTGGTGAATGACAGTACCTTAACATTTGTGGCCATGAAGATATCCAGAAATACCAAGCCTGGAAATTCAAGATGCCTTTGAAAACTTTACTCATCCAGAATGATTGCTGAGAAGCTCTACCTATCCAATATGTAATTTCCACAGAGATCTAAAACTTAAAGATATTAGAATGGCAAGGTTAACTTAAATTTCACATGAGAATTACTGTGCAGATGCTGTTGAAACTCTAAAAAATATTTCATATGCAGGGGTTTTCTGAAAGATAAAATATTAGCAGGTCAGTGAACAACTGTCTGTATCCCATTACAATGTGAATTTCCTTTTTGTGCTATTATTGCAGGTGATTATGTAGTCATGACTATATACTTCGACTTAAGTAGAAGAATGGGATACTTTACCATACAAACATACATTCCCTGTATATTAACAGTTGTTCTTTCCTGGGTATCCTTTTGGATCAAAAAAGATGCCACACCAGCAAGAACAGCATTAGGTAAGTTATTAGTAATTCCCTTTTCTGATGTTCCTGAACTACTATTTGAAAATGTCAGCTTCCTTTCAAAGAGACTGTTAGGTATAAACTTTAGATTATTACTACTATGTCTTGCAGTACCAAATCTACTTATTAGTGAGACTGCTGGGGTTTTTTTCTGTAACAGGGTAATTAAAAGTAAATTAATGTGACCCTTTGGATGACACTGCCACCTATTTTGCATAAAACTCTTGAATTAATGTCTGTCTCCTTGTTCGCACCGTATTTTAGTGACATTTTTGAAGAATCAACTAATTGCAATGCTGGCTCCCTTCCCTTCTGTAACTCTCCCCCACTGGGCATTGTGTCATATATACAGAAAACTATGGGATATAATAGTATACACTCATGCAAAGTGCTTTAGCTTGCATGCTTGAAGTTAAGCTTCAAGCTTAACTGGGTGTATTGGTATTTTTCACATATTGTGGAGATTTATGCTGGTTTAGGTTTTCCAGAAACTCATTTGTGTCAGGACCAAGATGTGCATTTTAGCAATGAACTTTAGCATACACTTAGAAATGTTGACTTAGACTTAGAATTTTTTTCTAATATCTATAGGAAGACCTGCAGGTTTTGATATCAAGGGTATAGGGGTATGTAACAGCCAATTATATTTAAACATCAGAACCAAAGGAAAAACAATTCCTTAGTTCAGATTGTGGTTGCCAGGTCTGCCAATATGAATTGATTCAGAAACCTACCAGTCTAGGAAAAAAGGGGAACCTGTGTCAAAATCTGCATGTCTGTTTCCAGCCATTCCCAGCTATTCATTGCATCCTCCTGCTGGAGTTTGTTACTATGTCGGTCCATTGTTCTGAGGTTATTTTACAGAAGAGGAACATTCAGTCCTCATTCCCTCCATGTGAGTGCCAAAGGGCCAGTACACTGCAGCTCCAGCAACAGGATGGACATAAAGATTCACAGTTATTCTGTTATCCAGTAACACCTTCAGGACAGCAATAAGACCTTACACAGGTGAGGGCAGAGCAGCTTAAGATTGCCTGTTCCTGGCTGTGTAGACTTGCCTCTGATAGCCAGAAAATTGAGCAATAGGTCTTAAGTATACTTCTCTACAGAACTCTTAAATTGAACTCTTTTCTTCTTAAATTGGATGACTTGAGAGATAAGGCAAAGACTCCATCTTTTTTAAAAGGGAATCTGAAACCCCATTCATGGGGGGAATCACATAGCATCCAGTTAAGTTATCCTTCTTCATGCAGAAATAAAGAGACAAAAGACATCTAACATTTTGCATTATTGATTTCCATAAACATTTTACATATCCTGTACCTAAGGGTGGTTCCCCACACCACACAGCTCATTTTATCAAATAATTAGACACAGAAGTGTGTTAGATCACTAATCACAAACGTGCGACTTTTCACCTCACCCCTTAGTAGGGGTACTACTCCTTAGTAGGAAGTTCAGAGAAAAAAAGTATACAGATAGTGAAGTAATGAATTTGGAGTAAGAACATAAAAATAAGTTGTTCCGAGGCTCTACTGTATGGATGTCATTACTCATTCCTAAAACTCTGACTGAGAATTTAATTTCATAGGATAAAATACAGCTTTTCTAAAAGCAAAGTCAAGTACATAGGGTTCACTTTTGTGCACAGAATTTGGCCATGGCCTGTTGACTCCCAGGATGCAGTAAGCAGAAGCTCCTATTCTGCTGTAGACCTGTGTCTATAATGCGAATTATAAATCCGTCAAAGTTATTGTCAACTACTCACAGTTACATGAAGGACAGGTTTTATTCCTTTCTGAATAATGCTTACTAATATATTTCAATGCTGAGAAAAAAAAAGTATTCTTTCAGCAGTACTGTCCAGAGATATTAAAGCATTCTTTAAAAACTTGGTATTATAGTCTCCTTTTTATATGCACCTTGAGGTACTAATGCCCAGACTGGCAACCAAAGTAACTCCAGGCCACCTGAAGAGTCAGTGGGAAAATTGAAGTAAAAATTGAACGCTGTTTTTTGATCCTGAGTTATTCTGCTCTTCATATAAAGAGAAAAAAAAATGTCTCTCTGTAGTTGCTGCTTGTCTCTAGTCATCAAAATTATCTCAAAATGTTCTAAGAGGCAACTTTTCCCAAAAGGAAAGTTATGATCTGGAAAAGGTTATTTTCCTTGAAGATGAAGGGAATTAAGTTAAACTGAAGCTTTCATCCAGTCTCCCTGTACTTTTTTAAAATGGGTATTATATGTAATAGGACCACGCAATTACTACACAGCAAGATCAAACTGCAGTTTAAAAAGACACTGGGTATCAAGGCCAGCAATGTGTTGATTTAAAAAAAGATACAGATGATGTTTAATAAAAAGTGAACATTGCTTTCCTTGGCATCACATCTTTACGTCATTCACTAGAAAACCAAGAGAGTACTCAAAACAGGTGCCAGACCAGAAAGATGGAGGATTAACTTTATGAATAAGTGATAGCATGCGTGAAAGCAGCTGACATTTCCTTTAGTGTCCCACTTAAGAAAGTAAGAAAAAATCAGCCTTGCTGACCAAAGAGTTTCTAACACTGGAAGTCCTGCCACCTCACTTTGCATATGGTTGTCCAGTAAGCAGATTTCAAGCCATAATAATTTAAAATAACTGTTTAGACTAATGATTGAAAAGTTAGAGTGTTTTCATGCATTATGTGTATCTGCATAATTTGATCTTCCAGTTAGTCCCTTTTGTTATATCAAAAAGCAACATTGGCGTGGGATTTACTGTGAGAATATAATGTCCCAAAATGGTATTTACACAGAGACTTGTAAGCTTACACTTCCAATTTCTACCTGAAAACTTTCAAGTTAGATTACCTCAGAGCTGTCCTTAGCTGATACTGAAATTCTGTTGAAATAGATAGTTCATGAGCACTGTGAATTTCAATAACAGATACAAAGCTCACTCTGCCATAAGGGACTCCACAAAGTAAGAGATTTCACAGTTTCATATGGCAAGACATATGCATTTGAGACCACACAACAAACTGAATTTCCTTAGCATGAGAGATGAAATTAACTAAGGGTATGGAAACTAGATATTATATTTGGAAATAATGGTGCTACATTTTATTCATATATACATATATATCTATTCTGATTTGTAAATGTACAGAAATACAAAACTGTATCATCTGGTGCACCTTCTCTTTCTTCTCTTCCCCATAAATTAATTTTAACATTTTAAAATTTGTGCCTATGTGCTAGATGTACAACTGATATACTAGGTAGAATTTTCAGATCAAAAACTCAATGTTTGTTTACAGTAGGAGCAGGAATCCAGTAGCAAGCATGATTTGAGGTGGTGTTTCACATTCAGGCTTAAGGCATGGATGTAAGACACAGGCTGAGTTGAGGACTTACATAATTTTCAACTAATTATTTCTTTTTAGCCTTTTAATAAAAAGCTATCCTATCACAGAATGAGTGGGAAATAAAAACTTGCATTTGAGTCCAGGTAAATAGCATGCTGTATATTGTAATGGAAGAAATCTATAGGTTTTGAGGAATTTTCTTAAGATTGTGAAATGCCTGAAAGCATTTGGTTAAATATTGAATTAATGTACATTAAAGTACATGTGGCTCTAAAAAGGACACATTTGTGTCAGAAATCTAAGTGTGGATTAGGAATAGTTAATGAACTTTATATTGTAGCATATGTCATAGTCTGGATGTGGTTCTTTTGAAATTAGCGACTCCCAAGGCCTGAGTCAAGGCCATACAGAAAGTGATTGACCTGCCAGCAAGTTCACACCTTTTGCAGCTGGGCATCTGTGCAGCTGGCTGCTGTGATGAATGGCTGAACATGGTCTTTGCAGCTTTTTTAAAGCATCAGCTGGGTACAGAACTGATGTTGAGCAGTCTGGAGAGGTTGCTTGATCATGCCAAACCCATCTGCTTATATTGGGAGGTAGCACAGATTTCAGGAAAGTGAAATATTTTCCCAATAGCTTTTAGCTGTCCAAGGCACACACAAAGTCCACACTTTCCACTTCCTACCATCACTGCTTTCATCTTGGTTATTGATTTGTGATTTTCTTTAGAAACATTTTGTTTGTTTGTTCGTTTCTGGGTAATAGATGTCTAAGGAATTCAATTAATAGATGTCTAAGGAATTAAAAAAATTATTATTCAGGGCTGAGACACAGTCAATAATTTGCCTTCTGGCTTTTCTTGGGACTTTCAGTTAGCTTGAATGAAGAAGATTCTTCCTATCACTGTAGCTTCTATCAAACTTTACAAGTCAGAGATGGACAATCCTTCCTAAAGAGAAAGTAGTCAAAAGTAATCCACATATACTTCTTTCTCTCCAGAGTGCTTTTATTTAGTTATTTAACTATAAGGCGTAATTTCAGTCACTCCCTGCTATTTCAAACACTGTGCATCATTATTAAACATCATTTTAACTATAAAAAAGTAAAGATTAAATGCAAAATTTAAAACAATTAATACATTTTAATTTAAAAATTAACTATAAAAAAGTAAAGAATAATGATGTTAAAATTATGGCTATGCTCTTTGTTGAGAAGGTTCTCTCTTGAGACTTACTTGTGGGAAAGTCAGTAAGAAGTTGGGTTTTTTCTATCAGAAGACACAGTTCCTAACAAGCTGGGAATGAAAAGACTGCTGTTCCTCAGGAATGAAGAGAAATTGTATGAATTGCAATTATGTATGAGTCAAATAACTGACATAATTCTAGCACGGGTTTTATTATTTTGGATATTTCACACTAATCCCATTATATTCACTATTACTAAATCAATCTCAGAAGTGATGCTTTGTGTGAATTAAAAAGGCTGTTTTTGTTAATGTTGTATCTGAAGTTTGTATGAGAATCTTACTCTGACTGAGAAAGTAACATTGACTTCCCTTGTTCAGAGGGAAAATGGCACTGGAGGACTCCCAAGGAAGCAATGGTGTGAACACATACTTTCAGAATCCATGGTCAGATCTCAGCACAATTTTTTTTCTCCCTCCTCCTTTTTTCTTTTTTGAACATAATATTTTTCCTGAGAGCACTACTACTGTGGAATAGAACATGTTTTCTTACTGATTACTAAGTTTCCTGGTTTTATTTTTCTGAGTTTAGTATCTTTTCTGCTCCATACTTCTCTTCAAAAATGTCTTCATTCTCTCCCTCTCCCTCACTCCTATCCTCAACCTAACTTGGACCAGAGAAAGAAAGAGATGCAGAAAAGCATATTGAGATGCATGGGAATATCACTTCTGCAAAGATGAAAATAAACAACAGAGCAAATCCTTGTTTACAAAATAACTGTGTCCCTACTGATGTTATTTTCCATTATTTCTTAATATTACCAAATGAAATTAATTAATTACTTGGATACACTCTGGATTTCTGTTTTGTATGTTTGTTTCCAAAGACTCTTTTGTGATATGGAGAAGTGGTGTTGCACACAATTAAATCAAGTTTCTCTCTGCAGGCATCACCACAGTATTGACCATGACAACTTTGAGTACCATCGCAAGAAAGTCACTGCCCCGTGTTTCCTATGTCACCGCCATGGATTTGTTTGTGACTGTATGCTTTCTATTTGTCTTTGCTGCTCTGATGGAGTATGCTACCCTCAACTACTACTCAAGTTGCAGGAAACCAAACTGTACTAAGAAGAAAAAGTCGGTAAGATGGGAGCATTTAAATTTCTTTTCATGTGCAGCTCAAAGAGCAGATAATCATTCAGTGGTAGCCTGTAGTCACATGGCACTTCACTGCTCCAAGATTTTCCCAGTGGTGTGATCTGCCCTGAAAGCTGATGGAAAGCCAGCAGTAGGAGCAGTTATGTGCCTGCTGAGTGAGGTCTGCTCCTAAGAGAAGCAGCCGGTTTGCCATGGAGCAGCAACCCTGCCTACGTATCTTTTGTCCTCCAATTACTGTGCTGGTAGTGGAAAAGTCTCCCACTGAAACAGATTACATAGCTTGTTACACAAATAAATGCACATAAATGTACATTCAAATGCATTTCTATTTCATTGCTTAACAAGTCTAAAAATATTTATGACCAGACTTTGTCTCTGCTGGGAACCAGCATTTGGTTTAAGCCCTGATTCACAAAGGTGCATGTTCCCAAGGACAAAAATCGAGGTCGTTTAAAAAGGCTTTAGGCACGGCTCATTTTTGGCCAAAAACCAACTTCCAAGTGTAACACCCAGAGAAACACAAAAACTATCTATTTAGAATAAAATAAAACAATCACACAGGAATAACTGTCTGGTATACTTCATAGCTGACTATGTGAATGAGAAGGGATAGTTTAATAGAGGAAAAAGTCTCAGTGTAACCATACAGAAGGGAGTTGATCACTCAAGATCAATGATAAATATTATGTGTTCAAGATCAGTAGCTGGAGATATTGGATGCTGTTGTGTGTAATGGAGGAAATAAGGATATTTGAAATAAGGGCATTTCAAATCAGAAATCAAAGCCAAATAGGAAAAATGTGAAGAAGGAAATTGAGGAGAGAGAAGCTTAAATTTAGGGAATAATAGGTCATGACGTAAAAAGGCATTGAATGAAGAGCTATAGAAAATGATTGAATGAAGAACTAATGAAGGAAAAGCTGAAACAAATATGGGATTAGAGAAAGTCTAGAAAGCCACAGACTTAGTCAATGACAACTCCACTAAACTTAAAATAGCTTCTTGCAAAACTGCATTGCTCACAAAAGGCAAACGTTTGCTGACAAAAGAAAAGTTTGAGACTAAAATGAACTTTCTAGTGATCAAACTAAAATTGCCATCATATAGAAAGACTGAATTAAAAAGTCATGAGTATCTTTGTTAGAAGGGTGTAATTCTAGACATATGAATGAAGACATGAGAAAGCATGCAATATTGATGGGATTTAAATTAACACCAGAAAAAATGCTCACTTACCTATTGTTCGATCAACAAATAAATTTAGTGGGCTGAATAAAGATTTTAAGTCTATGAAAACTAGATGTGCATTCTGATGAAGTTTCATGCCATCTTCAAGTGTACAAAGTATTATGCTGAATATATAGAACACACTGCACAATGAGTTTTGTGCATTTAAAGGCTTCATCCAAGGAACACTATTGAATATAGATGCATGCGAAGCACAAAGTTTGTATTCTTCTGAATAATTCTTTTTTTATCTTTATTTAAGCTACCTGATGTGAGTTTTGGTCATGTAATGGTAAGTAAGTTACTTTATTCAGTGACAGAATTGAGGGCATGAATAGATGGTTGACATTTACTTGCACTAATTCCTGGGAGAGCTGTATAGCTGTGTTATGCTTTACCCTGACTTCACTAAAAATATTGGTTTGCTTTTTTGTTAAAAGGTCAGCTTGTTTTCACCTGTGGCAGAGGAACATATCTGCCTCTTTCTATAAGGACTTATCAAATAATATGGGAGAGAGGAGGGCCAAGTATAGACTATTATGTGTTATTTTCACCTCAGAAATGTTCAGCATCTACTTTATATAATACAGAAGTTTCTTGCTACATTTTATGAGAGAGTAATAAGCAAAACTTACATCATAAACTTCTATGTTCAACGGTTTTTTCTGTTATTCACAGGAAAAAAATTTATTTGTGCATATACAAAGCCTTTAGCAAGCTTTCAAGTGGATTTTCAAATAATTTAGGCACACAAGTTGAACACAGGTAGTCATACTCTGTCTACAAATGGAGTATGTGAAGCAGCAATAAAGTTGGAACAGAGCACAAAATTGTGTCTCTGAGTTGTATGAAATCTGCTATAGTACATGCAAATATCAAGCTTTCTGAGAGCCTGAAGCCAGCTGGTTAAATGGTCTGCTACAAGATAAGAAAGGGTCAGAACTAAAACACTGAGGTTTGCATTTCTTAGGTTGGATATGCTGAAGTTTCTCATTTACAACTGCCAGATCCATGTTACTAGCCTGTTGTTTACAAATAATAATATACTTTTATTTTTTTTAACATGAGCTCTCCGATGTATTTTAAGACCTCATATAACTTACAGCAAGCATTATATCTATCCAGTTTCTACTGCTGTCACTCCCTGGACAGACTTTTCTGAAAGATGAAGTTAACAGAGCACGTTGAATGGATAGCAGCACTTTCCTTTTTCCAATTAAAAGCTATAAAGAAAGATAATTAAAATGACATTAGGGTTTAAAAACCTCTATCTTGACAGGACCTTTGTCTATACAAAAAAAAAATCTTCAAATGAAAAGCTTAAATAAGCAATATCTCTGGCTCTCAAGACATCATTTTGTCTTTTTCAGCTTTGTACTGGTGAAACTTAAAAAGTGAAATTTAGTCATCTTAGCAAATCCATGTTCAGGTAATCCCATGCCTTTTCCTCCTAGAAAACACACATTTACCTTGTCAGAAATAATATTATTAAGCATGTTTAACACTGCACCTGAACTGCCTTGTCCAAGGCCCGGGAGAAGGGCCTTGCCTAGGCAGACCTCCTGGGTGGGACTGGGATGGTGCCCAATGTGTGTGCACTTCTCTCCTCCCTTTCCCAGCTCAGCTGGACACACAGAACACAGGGGAATCATCCACCTTCCCCTCATATCTTGTCACTTCAGGATATCTCCTACCTGACAGAGATTAAAACAACCGGATTAATCTCTCTATATTATTAGGGCAATTATTTTATCTTCTGTCCTGAGCATATAGTTGATATAAGAAAACACCAAATTACCCCAGAGATGAGGAAGTTTCCTTTGCAGAGTCAGAGCACTTTTTAATCTTGACTCACCAAAACCTCTGTGAGTCTTTGGTTTTTTTTAACATAAATATTTCAGACAGGCATGGAAAATTTCAGTGCCTGAGTTGGAAATGTTCATAAAGACCAGCAAATGACATAGTGGTAAAGCAGAACTCTGTGTATACTCTAGTCATAGTTTTTTCTTTCCAAGCTACTAGAGTGAAAAAAAAAACTGCTTGTACAATAATCTTAGACATTTTTCACATGGCAACACATTGTAAGGCTCTGAAACAAGCCACCCAAAACTTTACAAAAGAGAAGACCATACAGGTGTAATTTCTGTCAACTAATCTCAGCGATAAAGTCATTCACAAAAAATATATTTGCAACAATCTGCTTCTAAACTGCTATCTGCTTGCAGTTCACAGCAGAATGCACCTGAGACATTTTAGCATTTAATTATGATAAAATGAACTGTGTCCAGAAGTAATTGACTGGATTCCATAGGACAGTTGTTCAGGTGTAGTTATCTGTGTTGGCAGTGCCAGCATCTAAGTAGAGGGATTCCACATTGTCCTGGTTTAGAGCAAATCTGGGGGGAAACTTCCAAAGGGGTCTCTCTAGGAAGAAGATTCAAGCAGCTCCTCCCCCAACTGGCACAGGAAAAGATTTCCATGGAGAAAAGTGAAAAAAAAAAAAGTTTATTTAACAAGCAAGTATCCACAAGCATAAAAATTTTATAATAAACAACAAAACCTCCCGCTGTTCTGAAGAGATAGCAAATCCAGGAAGTCTTTGTCGTGGGTGTAGCTTGGCTCACTCAGTCTCTTATCAGTCCCTCCTGGCTGGAATGCTGCATCCCGGGCCCCGCTGGGCCACAGGCGTGAGTTCCCAGTGTCTGGGATTTCAGTCCAGAGCAGGGCCAATGAGTTCCAAGAAAAAGAAAAGCCAGAGTCTGATTCAGCAAGCTAAAAAACCAAAACTAACTAAAAGCCAACTCTCCCACTCTGTGCCACAGACGACACAGTCTGGAGCAGCATGCAGGGGAGTGAGTGCAGTTTCTGGAAACAAAACTGTGGCTTCTTCTTTCCCCCTCTTCACTCTCAGAACCAGTCCTAAAGGTGAAGTATTTAACATCCAGCATAAACAGAACAAGCAACTGGGGATACAAGCATCATAAAGTCACTCCAGGACACACAAATTCTTAGCTCAGGGACCAGTATTTTTAATCAGGTAGGTAATAGTACAGCATGCCAAACCACAAGATTTGTAGAAAGCAAAGTCAATATAAAAAGGAAAAATTTCCACTGAGGCACGTAAGTCATATCACCAGTGGTTTTTCCCATCTGACGCAGCGCCAGAGTCCTGGCTAGCTCTCCTCTGTGGCACCACACCATGAGTGGAGAACAGCTCCTGATCTGGATGTCAGGAGCTGAATCTCAGAGATGCTGCTTTACAGCACTTCCCAGCTGTCTGCGCAAGGAGGAAGCACAGGACTGAGGAGGAGGCTCTCCGTTTGTTTCTCCAGGGAAAAGTTCAATCCTCAAAATTCACACACTGAAGAACCCCAAGCTTCTCTGTGCATGGGATTTTATCTGGGGGCAGTTCAAGGGGAGGGTGCAATTCTTTGACCAATGGGGAATCTGGGAGGGAGGAGCAAAGGAAGGGGATTACAATTGAGGCACCAATAAAGGAACATACAGGGGATTAACAGGGAACCCTCTGGAACAAGGAGCTAGTACAAGAGGGGATTGACAAGCTCATGGGAAGGGAGACAGGGAGCTTTCTGGGTAAAGGGGCAGGGTTTGCAATGATGGATAGGGAAGGCACTAAAATAAGGGGTTGGGTCACAATGATAGGCAGCATAGGGGAGGATACAACTTGGAGTGGAACCAACAACGTAAGGGGGGTAGTCAATTATACAGGGTGGGGGTTACAACTTAACAATAAAGAGGGTAATTGAACCAAATACAATGAACAAAAAGACACTGCAGCACCCATCCAGGAGGAAAGTTTTCAGTCACTCCCTAACACCTTCAGCAGGAAATGTTGAGTACTTTGTATAGTATAGATGCAAGACCCCAGAGCATCCTCCTAAATGCAAGCAGTTGTGATCAGCTTGCTAGAGCACAGCCAAGCACACTCCTGCAGGCAAATCCAATGCTCAGCACAATCCCAGGGAGAGGAAGGGCCTCTTAGGTAAGAGAAAACCAGGCTGACACGGCTGTGTCTGCTTTGTCAGGACAGTGCAGACAGGCAGCAAGGCTGATGGGACCTTTTCTAGTGATGTCAGTGAAGGAGGTGACATTTGTGAAGATGGAATTGGTGGCTTAATGAGAGGGGAGACTATTGTGAGAAGGCATCTTGCACGCCAAGGAAATGATGTGACAGAAAAGCTGACAAAGTGTAAATAAGGAGTACATTGAAGAAGGAGAGGTCTGTAAGCGTGAATGCTGCTGTGAGGATGCATGACATCAAAGTGTCCTATATCTGAGCGTGGTTAGTGTGATAAGCACTAAGGGGACATGCTCAGGATGGCATTTTGAAATCCTGTACTGAAATGATCACTATCTATTGCTGACCATATCTGCTTGTATAAAGCACAGTAAAGTTAAGAGGCAGTGAATGCATCTATGAAATGCACAGTGAAATGGAGGACATTGTATAATTAAATGGAGAGGGGGGGATATCGTCCTTGTTTTTGAGAATTCATCTTAAATGTAGTAGCTGCAAGTGCTTAAAACAATTTGCAAATAATATTCTGACAGGTGAGTGAACTCCTAAGAGTGGAAAAATGATTGCTTTTTGCTCTAATTATTAATTTTTATCTTCATCATCCAGGGAAACTTGTCAAACTGTTGCATTTTTTTCTCTCCTCAGAATTATTCTGTACTTGATATGAGACCACCAACTACAGTCATCACATTGAACAATGCCATGTATTGGCAAGATTTTGAAGATGCATGTGTCTATGAATGTCTGGATGGGAAAGACTGTCAGAGCTTTTTCTGTTGTTATGAAGAGTGTAAATCAGGCTCATGGAGAAGAGGAAGGATTCACATAGACATCTTAGAACTGGACTCTTACTCTAGGGTCTTTTTTCCTACTTCTTTCCTGCTGTTTAACCTGGTCTACTGGGTTGGATACCTCTATCTTTAAATGTTGCCTGTAGCAGTGAAGACTGCTGTGTTTTCTCACTGCGGACGGATGGTGAAAGTGCAGAAAAAGTGAAGGACACAGTCAGTTTAATCTCAAATTATAAAGACCGCATTAACCTTCACCTTCACAGAGCCTGATGAAGAATTTTAACATGTAACTTCCTGAAAAAGCAAAACATGGAAGAATTCTCTCCTAGCTGCTATTTGTTTTAAGAAAAAGGTTCTTACTAAGTTCTGCTGAATTTGTAGAGTAAGCGATGTTTATGAATAATTATTGTATATTAAAATCTCTACTATTTTCCCTTCCCATAGAATCTATTCACAATTCAGGCAAAGTTTAAATATGTATTTTTTTTATTTTTCATTCCCATACTTTCTTCAAAATGCTGCCATGTCCCTAAGGCTCAGAGCAATGTACACTGGCACTAGCAAATAAGCCAAAGCCTATGAAAAAGTTCATTTGTATTTAAATTTGCTTGATGCCATAGGTTTTAGGAAATTGATGATCTCCTTGATACAGAGTAACCACCAAGAGACAATAAGAAATGTCTGGTAGGATCAAAATGTGGACATTACTTTCTGCAGACGTCTGGGATTCATGGAATTACCCACTTACCCACACATATTGTTTTTAACTTAAAGGTGAAAAGGCAGACAGAGTAGAAAGCTATAATTTTGATATAAATAAGACTTGCCTATCTATGAGGCAGCTGTAGGCATAACTTCTACAGTTTTCCAAGCTTTTAACTGTGTTTTTTATGACTCATTAAACACAGGATGGTCATTGACTCCTAAAATACTATACTTGAAGCAGGACAAGATTCCTGCTTGTTTGTGTCATTGTAGCAGTTCATAGTGCATAACCCATGAGTAAAAATTACTATATAATAGCACCAGGAATATGTGACTTTCTTCAGATTTCAATCTGCTAAAAAGTGTGCCAATGCATTCTTATTTTTTCTCTCAAAGTTGTATTATAAAATTGAAAAATGTGTGCCAAAGGCCTTTTGTTCTTCTTTTCATAACATTGAACACTTCAATATTTACTAATGGTAGTTGCTCCCTGGGCCTGAGCTAAAGACTAAACACTTGTTGCTTGAATAGTGCATTACAGGAACTCAATTGTGACACTTGGATTAAACATGAAGTAGTTGGAACATGTAGAAAGAGGTTCTTTTCATTCTTTTCCAAAATTTCCAACTATATTTTAAACTAAAAAAGAATTTTGTATTTCTCAAGGACTTGATCATTCAACTATAAAGTACCCATTTTTTCAAAGACTAGTTTTACAGTATTAAACTAAGCGATGTCTTTTACAGACTGTCTACATAATTGTTAATAAGCAAATAAACCACATCCATAGTTAAATAGCAATAGCTTTTCACTACACTTTGCATGACAAATTGTTATGACAATTGTTACAAAAGATTGAAGTTAAAAGATAATTAAAGCAACAATTCTATTTCTTTTCTCTTTTGGAGATAGTTTTTTTTATAAACTCAAAAAATGTGTGTCTCTTCCATTCAGTATTTGATGAAAAAATGAATAGTGGATGTGACTGGAAAGGAGTTCCTTTTTCCTCAAAAGGAAAACCCTGCAAACAAGCAGAAACTAATAGAATGGCAATTATAAAGAAATAGAAATTCTGTCATGCTCTTTGAAACATAACTATCTGTCATTGCTGTTGCTCTGTTCTTCCACTGAGTTTTTAATTGGAAGAAAAAAAAAATCTACCACAAAAGTTAATTGTAGTTATTCAAAATATTTCTT